>JBBBDQ010000457.1:715000-992500 GCA_037127315.1 Ascarosepion bandense
GCCAAGCAGGCGTAGTGATTTACTCTCTGGGAGGCAAGCCTGTTCCATGCTAATGGGAGGGAGGTGCGGTTGTCTGTGGTGGTTAATTGACATCAGCTTCGTTTTGGAAGAATTGAATTTTACAAGCCATTTCTTATCCCAATCCACCACGGATTGGAGGTCCTTCTCAAGCTCGGCAGCGAGGTTCGCCTTGTCACCAACACCAGATTTTTGATCGAGGCGAGAGTAAACTGTGGTATCATCGGCGTACATGCCTACTTGTGATCTTATGGCATCGGGGAGATCATTGATGTAGATTAGAAAGAGCGTAGGACCTAGGATAGAGCCTTGGGGTACACCCGCGTTTGTAGGGTAGTTCTGGGAGGCATGTCCGTTTAATACCACCTTCAGTGTGCGGTTAGTGAGGAATGACCGGATTAAGTCCAACAAAAGTCCAGTTATGCCATAGCTTCGCAGTTTCCGTAGAAGGCCGGCATGCCATACTCTGTCAAATGCTTTAGAGATATCCAAGGCGACGGTTCGGGCTTCACCATTCTTGTCGAGAGCCTGGTATATATACTCGATGATGGTCGTTAGCATATCAGCAGTGGACCTGGTGTAGCGGAAGACATACTGTTTGTCCGAGAGGAGCCCGTGGGCTGTGAGATGCTGAACGACCTCGACATTGATAATGGCTTCGAACACTTTGCCGAAGATCGGAAGAAGACTGATGGGGCGGTAATTTGCGGGGTCCGATGGCTCACCAGTGTTCTTGAATATTGGAACCTCAGAAGAAGACTTCTAACAGGCAGGAAAGCAGGAGGAAGATAGGCAGAGGTTGTAGAGCTTGGAAAGGATAGAGGAGAGTTCAGGGGCACAATTCTTCAAAACTATGATTGTGATTCCATCCCCACGACTCGCTTTGTGAGGGTCCAGTTTTCAGATTATGCTAGAAATCAGTGAGGGCGTGATGTGGACGTCATTCAATTGGGCCCCAGTTCTAGATGAGAAATCGGGTGTATGGATTCCAGACGAATCCAGAGTCGAATTGGTCGAGAATCTATTGGCAAAGCATTCAGCCTTGTCCGCTGAGGAGGTGAGGACCTCAAACTCGTTTATTGGTGGGGGTATTGAGGACTTACTCTTGCTAAGCACGCGTTTGCAGAGCCGCCAGTAGTCTTTGGTACCGAACTTGGAGGATGCTATGCGCTGCTTCATCCTGGCAGCAAACATCATCTTAGCTTCGTTAAGTATCTTTTTACACTTATTACGAGCTGAGACGAAAAGGCGCCTGTTTTGGTCCGCCACATGGCTACGATAAAGCTGGAAGAAGTGATTCCGGTGGGCAATGGCGCCCGAGCAAGCGGGCGAGAACCAGGGAGACGAATGAGATTTAACCTGAAATTTCCTGGCAGGGATGAATGCATTGATGCCAGCCTTAACACAGGAGGAGACCTCTGATGCACAGTCTTTGATGAGAAGACTAAAAACATTGTTCCAAGGCACGTCGCAGAGGAAGTCACGGAACGAATCCCAGTCTGCTCTTTGATAGCAGTAGGATATTCTGTTGGTCTGGGTTTCTTGGGTAGGGGTGGAGTGGAACGAGATGTTGACAGAAACTACGGCGTGGTCAGAATTTCTGAGAGGGCAGGGCTGTCTGATGGTGCAAGAATTTGGGGTGTAAGTGAAGCAGAGGTCTAGTAGCGAGTCCCTTCCGTTAGGGCTATTGGAGAAACCCGTGGGGGAGTCCACCACTTTCGTAAGGGATTGGGAGATTGAAAAATTAAAGGTGGGGACACCAGCAAGGTCGGTTACAGAGTTTTCCAGCCACTTAGTGTGGTGGGCGGTAAAGTCGCCAAACACGAAAATATGGGCAGATGGGTGCGAAGAAATGGCCTTGTCGATGTTGTCAGAGATGCTGTCAAGTACCGAACAGTCAGAGGAGGAGGGGGAGCGATAGAGGAAGAAGAGATAGCTAACAGAGCTTAGAAGTGAGAGACGGAAGCACATGAAAGACTGGGCCAGGGATTCGAGAGATGTTACTCTAGCTATGGGGAGGTGTTCACTGACATATACACCAAGCCCATGCATATGGACGTTGGAGTTCTTCCTGAAGAGGGGAAGATAACCAGGAACATAGAACTCAGAGGAGGGGATAGACGGGTCAAGTTTAATTTCACATAGGGCTAATATATCAGGTGAGTTAGTTTGGAGGAATGCTTCTACGCTATAAAAATTAGTGCGTATACCGCGTATGTTAGTGAAAGAGACACAGAGAGGTTTGGGCGTTTTCCGAGTAGCTGGTTTGATTTTGGTATTTTGTTTGTTCTTTTTCATGGTGTTTTGGTTGAGGAGAGAGGACTAGGGCAGAACCAGTTGGTTACTATTTGCAGCATGTGAGGAATGGAGACTGGCGCAGCCTGCAGCATAATGTGGCCTCGGGGTTGCCCACCGGAGGTTCATGAAGGAACGCCTGCCATCGGAGGGTTTTTCGAAACGAGTATAGTGATAAGTTTACGTTTATATATATATATATATATATATATATATATATATTTCGGAAATAAACGAATTTTAACGAAACTTGGTTATAAACAACCGACAATTTGAAATGAATTTTTTGAACATTATTTTTTATCGATACTCGTATTTAAGTAGATATTCAGATTTTTTAATTAAGCAGTATTATGTATTTATATCTACTGGCCTGATTACGATAAATTTTTATTACGAAAATGTATGCCATTCAGCAGGATTCGAACCTGCAACCCCTATCTACATAGGGGAAGCTACCATTTGATCTGGCAACGTCTTAGACCACTCGACTACGAATGACCTCTAGTCTTAATAGGCTTGATTAAAACCTCATTTAGACTGAAGGTCATTCGTGGTCTGGGCGGTCTAAAACGTTGCCAGATCAAATGGTAGCTTCCCCTATGTAGATAGGGGTCGCAGGTTCAAATCCTGCCGAATGACACACATTTTCGTAATAAAAATCTATCGTAAATAATCAGTCCAGTAGATATAAATACATAATACAGTTTAATTTTTAAAAAAAGAACAGAATATCTACTCAAATACGAGTATCGATAAAAAATAATAATGTTCAAACAATTCATTTTTTTATATATATATATATATATATATATATATATATATATATATATATATATATATATATATATAATTATGAATTAAAAGTACATTGCGACACGGAAAGTTGTATGTTTCGAGATAGAATCTCGTCATCAAGCGATGATGGTTGTAAAAATGATTTACATTTAAATTTTAAATACAAAAACCCTCAGTTTACTATTTATGTAGGAAGATATAAAATTTATGTGTGGGGTCCTTTTAACTAAACAGAATCTTTTCTGAAATGTGGACTTGCTTATTATATCCAGTTAATCATTCACGAAGGAGCATAACTTTTCACTGTATGGGACTGTTTAAAAATAAATACCAGAGAACTCAAAATCTTAAAACCTTGGGTCCTCTTTACGTGGATATATATATATATATATATATATATATATATCTTTACGTGGAGATATATATATATATATATATATATCTTTACGTGGATATATATATATATATATATATCTTTACGTGGATATATATATATATATATATTTACGTAGATATTTATATATATATATATATATATATATATATATATATATCCACGTAAAGATATATATATATATATATATATATATATATATCCACGTAAAGAGGACCCAAGGTTTTAAGATTTTGAGTTCCCTGGTATTTATTTATTAATTATTTATATATTGTGGCCTGTTAGGGTAAGAAAGAAAAACACTAAAACAAGAAAGTAGGTTGAAAGTATATATAATTGTTTCATTCCAAGTAAGACCACTGAGAAAATATAAATACTTGTGGTGGTGGTGGAGGGGGGTGATAGCTGCCACCCTGTTGCCGAATATGACCATAGTAAAATATCATTGCAAGACATAACTGTGAGTTACGTTATCACGCATTGCCTGTGCATTCATTTTTATAGCTGATGAAGACATTGCAATCCCACTCTCTGGACATGAAAAACACGTTAACAAAAAAAGAAAATGCAGTCACCATCATTATGTGCTTTTCAGCCACAGGTATTACATAAGAGTTTTCCTTCTTCCAGTTAGGTAACCTAACGAAGGATACGGGGCTCAACACTGAAGGTGATCATTCTGCAAGCCGGGGACATCAACCTAGGTTTCTATACATTTACACTTTGTTATAGATGAACGTTGATACCAACGTTCAGCCACATTTTGACAAGTCTTTGTTTTTAATTCTGCTGGTTGTCTATGCAACCTCCTTAACTGAATAGCCAGGTGGGGAAAATGGCTCATTTACCAATAATCCGGATTACATAGTTCCAGCACAACTCATAAAATGACTTGATTATATATGTATATACGGTGTTGTGTTGTGCTAGTTTTGGGTGCCAAATTTGTTGTTTTTTCTCAGGAGTTTTTTTAATCGTTTCACCCCAAATAAGGCGGTATCGCCACTAATGCGCAGGGGGCTACATAGGAGAGTAAAAGTTTAGACAGGAGGAGAGTGAAGAGAAAGACGGACCAGTTACAGGGGATGTCAGAGAAAGGGCAAGAGAAGGATGGGAACACAGGTGTGAAGACAGTTGCGAAGGTAGAGAGAAAGAAAAAGAACAAGATATACGGGGTGATGTAGAAAGAACTGAAGTCAAGTGGATTAGAGATCGGTATTGACATTGCATTTAAATTCCTGGAAGTTGTAGCCGTCAGGAAAGCAGGTATATAGAAGGAAGTTCCACAGGCAGGAAGTGCGGAAAAAGAAGCTGATGGAGTAGAATTGTCAGCTGCATTTAGTAGATCTAACTGTAAATTGGTGGGACCTTGTTGCCAGTCTAGTACCACAAGTAAATTCATATGGCAGGGGCACTAGTGACTTAAGTTCGTCGGAGCAGAAGCCATGGAAATATTTAATAAAATTCACAAAGTTCGTGTGATAACGCTCTCTGAATAAATATTTCTTGTACAATTGGAATACGGGCTAAATGCCCCTGACTCGTCATTGCGAAAGTGGCATGGCGTGTCCAAGATAAAAACGCCTGATCTAGAGGAACTATCAAATATCATTAAATATACACGTGTCAAGGCATCTCTCTAGGCGTTATCAAGGCGACATTATTTACACTGGTTACATTCTTCTGACCGTTGTTCTTACCTTTATTGGGGCAATACAGATTTCAGTTCGAAATTCCAAATATCCCCTGAAGAGTCTAGAACGGCCGAAACGTTGAGAATATGGCAATTAAGACAAATACAACAGTCCGAACAATTTAGTGTAAATAGTTACCATACCTTTTTTTTTTTTTAATCATTTCACCCCGAGCAAGGCAGAAACGCCACTGATGTGCAGGGGGTTACATAAATGTAAAAAGATTAATTAGAAAAGAGTGAGGAGTACAAGCTAGTTAGAAAGGAACAATAGAAAGCTGAGAAAGCAGGTGCAATGACAGATACATGGGCGGAGAGAACGTGAAGATTATACAGGGGAGGGGAGAGAGCTAGTGTCCAGTGGTTAGTAGGTGAGTATTAACTTTGCTTTTAAATTTCTGGAGGTCGTAGCCGTCAGGAAAGCAAATACGGGAGTGAGTTCCACAGGCGGGAAGTGCGAGAGAGGAAGCTGCAGGAGTAGAATTGTCGTCTGCGTTTGGCTAACCTGACTGTGAATGGGTGGGACCCAGTTGCCAGTCTGGTTGCACGGGTAAACACCTGTTGAGGAGGCATCAGTGACTTAAGCTCATCCGAGCAGAAGCCATGAAAGTATTTATAGAAGAGACAGAGGGAGGCCACATTTCGACGATGGGAAAGTGGCTGCAGACGAGTCGCCAGATCAGTACCTATCACATTACAGACTCTCCTTTGGAGCTTGTCAAGAACACTGAGGAGAACGGCAGGGGCACCTGACCATAAATGGCAGCAGTACTCCATGCACGGACGGATGGTTGACTTGTATATATGCAGGATGGATTCAGGTGGAAAAAACATCCTGGATCGACATAGTGACCCAATCTTCTTCCCAGAAATATAAACTGATGTTGAAGACAACATTTGATAAGCACTGTTACTGACCAGACAAAAATGGATATGATTAACTCAGCACGGATTGACATGTTAAACTAAACCACCCTATATTTCGCATTTTATGCTCCGTGACGATCAAAGCTCTCCACGACTTCTTATCCTTTGTAGCTCTTAGCAATGATTGTCTTTTTACAATCCCTCCGATACCCTATATTTACTCTCATTTACACAGGATTGTTAGGTATCGGCAACTTCCTATACTTTAACATACATTTACGTAGGCTAGGTAGGTGATCATAGGCCTCCACCATGCCCTATTCTTTTAGGCTTACTGTTTGTCTTTTTATTATCCCTCCTTACTCTGATATACATTGACACAGGATTGTAAGGTAGGTGATCATGACTCTCCACAACGTCCTATCCTTTGAGGCTCAATATTTGTCTTTTTACTATCCCTCTCTGTTCTGATATACATTTACACAGGCTTCTTAGGCAGATGATCATGACTCTCCACAACGTCCTATCCTTTGAGGCTCAATATTTGTCTTTTTACTATCCCTCTCTGTTCTGATATACATTTACACAGGCTTCTTAGGCAGATGATCATGACTCTCCACAACGTCCTATCCTTTGAGGCTCAATATTTGTCTTTTTACGATCCCTCCCTGTTCTGATATACATTTACACAGGCTTCTTAGGCAGATGATCATGACTCTCCACAACGTCCTATCCTTTGAGGCTCAATATTTGTCTTTTTACTATCCCTCCCTGTTCTGATATACATTTACACGGTTTCTTAGGCAGATGATCCTGACTCTCCACAACGTCCTATCCTTTGAGGCGCAATGTTTGTCTTTTTACTATCCCCCCTGTTCTGATATACATTTACACAGGCTTCTTAGGCAGATGATCATGACTCTCCACAACGTCCTATCCTTTGAGGCTCAATGTTTGTCTTTTTACTATATCTCCCATTCTATCATCCATATTAGCTAAATCACTCACTGTTACCTTTTTTTCCGTTTTTGCATTCAGGGTTACTCGTGTCAAATTCTCGAAAACCTTTTTCCTCGCTAAGCTCAACTGTCTCTTTCTAATTGCAAACATTGTGTTTTCATTTTTCTTAAAGCATTTGGCAGACCGGCTGCAGCCGCTCTCTCACCGGCGTGATGTGGCTTCCCTGTGCCTCTTCTACAAGTACTTTCATGGCTTCTGCTCCGATGAGCTTAGATCACTGGTGCCGCCTAAGCACGAATTTACACGAGATACTAGATTAGCAACTAGGTCCCACCCTTTTACAGTTAAACAAATAAGATGTAACCGTAAATTCTACTCCAACAGCTTCTTTTCTCGCGCTTCCCGCCTGTGGAACTCCCTTCCACAAGTCTGCTTTCCCGACAGTTACAATCTCCAGGTGTTTAAATGTAGGGTCAATAGACACCTCCTATCACACTAACTCCCAACTATTCTCAGAACACTCTCATCTACCCAACCCTCATTCTCGGTATCCTTACCCGCCTATCACCCACCCTCTGACATTTCCTATATTTAATCATCCTTTCTCCACTCTACGTAGCCCCCTGCGCAGTAGTGGCAGTGACATGCCTTGCTCGGGGTGAAACGCTTATAAAAAAAAAAATTAAAAAAAAAATTAAATGGTTCTCGTTCGATCACCAAAGTTAAGCAAAGAGCCTTGTCAGTATTTAGATAAGAACCGCTTGGGAGTATCCGGTATTGTAAACTACCTTCTACAGTCCAAAATATGTTTGTGGCTTAAATGAATATGGGTTGCTAATTCAAAAATATGTTTCTTGATTAACTGAATATGGGTTGATAATTCGTAAAATTACGAATGTGCGTTGTGGTACAGTAGATATCGACTCGGAACAACAAATCGGGGAGCCGAGTTCGAATGCCAGTTGAATTCCTTGCATTCACTTACGCACAAATACCCTTGAGAAAAGTATTAATCCGTGTCTTCCCTCCATTTATGGGTTAAATAATAGGACAGATTGGGTTCTATAGTCTTGGTTGAAAACCCGTTTACCGCAGAAAGCAATGGCTGCCCACTGCGTGATAATCTTCTGCCCAGTCAGTCATGTCCCTTTCGAGACATGATCTCCCAAGCGTGTATCACGTATGGCACTTAACTGACTGACTGATTTGAATGTAAAGTGGCTTGAAGAATTTGACAATCATGAACATATTGAACGCAAAACGAGTAGAGGGAAACTTCGAGTAGCCTGTCTAACGAGTTTGTTTAAATGGGTGTGTGGTATGAAAGAAGAAAGTAGAAGAATAGGGGAAGATTAGTTATGTGTACTTACCTTATCCCAACTACCAACCATTGCAGAAGGAGAAATTGAGAAAACATAAACATGGCGGAAGAATGATTTCATTAGTTGAAAGAGGGAAGTTGGTTGCATTATGGGAAATTGGTTAAATAAAAATAAAAGGGTGGAACAGAAGCTCTAATGGCACTTAACTGACTGACTGAACTTGTAAAAAACAAACCAGTCAATCCCTAAAGATTCATTTTTTCTGTATGTCTTGTCCATGTTATTCTTAACACGTAGAACTAAAACTTTGTTGTCTCAAGCCGTTTGTAAGAAAATTGTCCAGTATTTACTGCCATATAGGACTTATATTACATACGAAGAGAGCACACTATTCTTCGTTTCTAAGGAAATTTTCTTATTTCTTAATATTTTGCTTAGTTTTTACAAAAACAGTCTAATTCTCATTTTACAATGATTGAATCAACAGGTCAAAACTGTAAAGTGTAGATATTTCATGCTATTTTTTTTTTTTTTTTTTTTTGGTGGGGTATCGATTTTGGCATTAAAGCCACTAAAAAAACAAGAGGTTACTAAGTGTGAAAGAATTAGAAAGTAGAAAACATTATAAAGGAGCGAGAACAGTGAGTAATCAGGAAGACAATAGATAGCGATTGACATTGCATTTAAATATTTGACGATCAATGTTTGCGGAAAGTATGGAACCGAAAAAATGTTCCAGGACCGAAAAAAATATATTAGAATAGAAAATACAGCCAACTCATCTGTTAAGTGGTGTAACCTTGTTGTCAATCTAGTCAGTCAGCTAAATGCTATACGTGATACACGCTTTGGGGCAATCATGTTTCGAAAGAGACATGACTGACTAGACAGAAGATTATCCCGCAGTAGGTTGCTATTGCTTTATGTGGTATACTGTTTGCCAGCCAAGACTATAGAACCCAATCTGTCCTGTTATTTGAATAATAGCTACAGGGAGAAGAGATGTATTATATTATTAAGTAGTAATGAAGGGGGATCAGTTTATTATTTCATAACAATAGAAAGCCGATCCCCCACTTTATGACCAGTAGAAGCCTTAATCAGGATTCCAGCTATTCAGTCAGTTAAGTGCCATACGTGAAACATGCTTGGGCGATCGTGTCTCGAAAGAGACATGACTGGCCGGACAGAAGATTATCCTGCAGTAGGTTGCCATTGCTTTCTGTGGTAGACTGTTTGCCAGCCAAGGCTATAGAACCCAGTCTGTTCTATTATTTAACCGATAACTGGAGGGAAGACAACGAATTAATACCTTTCTCAAGGGTATTTGTGCGCAAGTGAATGCAAGAAATTAAACAGGAATTCGAACTCGACTCCCCGATTTGTCGTTCCGAGTCGATATCCACTGCACCACAACGCACATCCGGCCTATCTAGTACTGCGCTTAACTTCATAAAGTCTAGATACCATAACGAAGAGTTCATCTGAGCAATTGTCATGAAACTATTTATAGAAAATGGCCAAGGAAGCAACCTTACTACGGTGGAAAAATAGCTAAAGTCGAAATGCCAGGTCAGGGCAATTAATATTGCTGATTCTCCTTTGGATTTTATCTAGAATCTTTAAATAAATAATAGAAGCATCGGACCACATGTAGCAGTAATATTCTAAGTATGGACGAATGACAGACATATAGATATGTAAAATAGTTTTTGGAGAGAAAGATTATTTAGCTTCGCAGTGAGCCAACTTTCCTAGCAGAAGACCTAGCAATAGATTCAATGTAGTCTTTTTTTCTTTTTCTTGTTAGCCAGTTAAGGCGAAACAAGTCATTCTACTGGAATGTAGCATCAGCTATACTGGTTGTAGGACGAAATGTGTCTCTCAGATGATTAGAGAACAGTTTAGTTTTAGAAGCTTTTACAATTAACAAGCCATTCTTTGTCCCAGTTAACAACAAACTGTGGGTTCTTTGTGAGATCAGCCGTAAATTTTGACCTTACCGAACTGATCAAACTTAGTATCGAGACAGAAGCAAACGGTTGTGTCATCAGAATAGATACCGTATCATCTGGGCAGTCATTAATAAAAATTAAAAACTAAGTAGGATCAAGGATAAAGCCCTGGAGGACAACTATATTTGTACAAAGGGATCAGAAGGAAAGATCGTTCAGGACAACTTCAATTTCACGATTTGAAAATGTTATAAACAAGCATATGGTTGCAAGAATACTTATGACAAAGGTAGATGTAAGTTTATCTTGTTTATTAAATGATGATATATCCCGGAAAAAGATATATATATATCATTCGAAATAGCTATCTGGTTTTGGCAAATGTAACTGGGTAGGACAATCCCGGTTCACACTCCACCCAGGTCTATTGAACAGGTGAAGAGGCTCAGCCCTTATTCCCTGTTTAGGATGTGGTTTCCGGCTTTCTCTTTTCCATTCTTTTTACCCTTACGTAGCCCCTTGCGCATCAGTGGCGTTATCGCCTTGCTTGGGGTGATATGATTTTAAAAAAATATACGTAGTGAACGGTACTCGTCGTATGCAGTATGCTGAGACGTAAGCATAGTCAATAGCTGTAGACCAATAGTCGTAAACCTCTAGTGGTAGATCTCTAGACTACCTCTAGTAGTAGTAAACCTCTAAACGTAGACCTCTAGTAGTAGTAGACCTCTAGGCGTCCTCTCCTTCGTCTCTATTTGTGGCTGACACAAGCCAATCACATTCCTGTAAAGGGGAAACAAGGTGTATGCACATTCATTACATATTCATTACATCATTAAATAAATACAGACGAGTGGTCTACGAGTTTAGTTGTCCTTAATTCTTAACCGGTTGGCGTCTAGATGTGTATGAATTTGTTTTAAGCTGGCCGTCTGTAATTGTATGCAATGTTCACAAGTATGTGTGTGGTTTTCCAAGGCGGTTGTCCTTAGTGAGAAGGAGTCGGAAGGTTGAGAGATGAGGAAAATGAACGAATATGTGCCGCTCGAAGAGTGGAATAGGAATTGGTAGCTCTGAGATGTTCTCTCTTTCCTTTCGTTGATCTTTCTTTCTTACTTGCCGACAATGTCTGCGGAAGAGGAGTAAGGACTTGACGTGATGGTGGGTGAGAATGTAAGGTAGGGGTGTTTCTGGATAGCAAGACGGTGGGTTTAGCCCACGTTGAGTCATAACAGCCTGAAATTTAATTTCCTCAGCAATTTTATAGTAAGATTAAGTTTTACGTAGGCGGGTTTTGTCTCTGGGTATGTTTTCCAGAAGATGTGCGTTGTGGTGCAGTGTATATCGACTCGGAACGACAAATCGGGGAGCCGAGTTCGAATTCCAGTTGAATTCCTTGCATTCACTTGCGCACAAATACCCTTGGGAAAGGTATTAATCCGTCTCTTCCCTCCAGTTATAGGTTGAATAATAGGAAGGATTGGGTTCTATAGCCTTGGCCGGCAACCAATCTACCGCAGAAAGCAATGGCAATCTACTGCGGGATAATCTTCTGCCCAGTCAGTTATGCCTCTTTCGGGACATGATCGCCCAAGCGTGTATCACGTATGGCACTTAACTGACTGACTGATGTTTTACAGGGTTTTTATTCGCTGATAAATATTTCCACATATATGTGTGTGGAAAGAAGAATATTAAGACATTTTGCGATATCCAAAAATTCAAAATAGCAATATTTTTATCTCTGTCATATTTTTTTGTTGTGTTAGTTTCCGATCCGACTGTGTGGGCGTAGGCAAAAACATAACACTTACATTTACGGACCAATCAAACAATAGCATTTAGCAAGTGAAACTCGGAGCCTGTTTTAATGGGTTTCTGAAACAGAATGTAGAAATTCAATTCGAAGCCAAATTTGTATGTGTGCTAAGCAGATACTTCAACCTACTCCGATAAGTACAAACTCCTTTATTGCTCCACTTTCCTTTTTACTATCTTGCCGGCCATAAAAAAAGGAAACGAACACAGAATCTTATTAGCAACCTTTTTAATATTTTTACATACACACATTCTGCTACTATCAACTATAAGCTCTGAATTTCTGTGGGACATTTATCTACTTACATTTTCACTTTGAACAATTAAGTAAATGCATTTTCTATTTGATCATTTTCTTTTTCTTACACGTTCATATTATTCTGTTCCGTAAATACAATTTCACTTATTTTACAAATTCGTTATTTCTGTTTAGTTAATAAATTTTTTAAATTAACATACAAAACGAAGCATTTTATCCTTCCACATTTCAACATCCAACCTTCTGATATTTTAAGTTGTGGGGACTTCGGTTGTGTTTGGCACAAGGCCACTTTGATAAGCATCACCGAGGTCACTACGATACATACGAACGCTGCTTGACAAGACAGACAGACGAGACGTCTGCTTAATCAATTTAATTAAAAAAATACGAAAACTTAAAATAGCAAGATTTTTATCTCTGTCATATTTAATTATTTGATGAATCTAAACTTATTTATAAACGGAACTTTGTCTGTGTATGTGTGTGTCCGTTACGTATAGACTCCAAAACGGCTGAACCGATTTTCTTGAAATTTTACACAGTTGTAGTATAAGCGTCTGCGAGTGTCCTTAGTTAGGTTTTATGTCGAGGTACCCCCCATAAATATCGAAAATCGATAATCGAAAACATCGGGTTATAGAAGGAGTGGTCCGATTTTGATCAAACTTGATACACTCATAGACAAAGACATAAGAAACGATATTCAAAAGTTTCAAGGTTGCAGTTCTTACAATAGTGCAGAAAATTGATAATATATATATATATATATATATATATATATATATATATATATATATAAGGCAAGATGTTTGTGTGTGTATCTATTTATCTGTCTGTATATCTCTATTTTTTCAACCCTTTTATTTTAGTTTTTGCTTTGGGTTTGGCTCTAAGTAGCTATAATTGTAGTTCTTAGTCTCAGCCATGATACCATTTACTCAGAGGAGTTATTTAGCCTTCAAAATTCAGTTTACGACGAAAAAAACTTATTTGATATCGATACCAGGAAATCAAAATTTGACTTAAATTCATTCATTTTTCTTTCAGTCTACGGTTTCGCTTTAACTGGAGACAACTATTGCTTTTTAGTCTTTCGTGCCAACGTCCAAAGAGTCTGAGCTCCAGGACCATGGATTAGTTTTAAAGCTTCCATTACACCCGAGCAACGCCGGGCTATACTGCTAGTCTTTAACAAAAACGAAGCATATTAGGCTTATAAATATTTCCTATTTCTTCATTATCCTATCATACAACACTCTGGTCTTTATTTCTAAGAAACTTTTCCACAAGGCATATTGAGAAAATGTCTCCATATTGTATAAGATTATGTGCGTCAATTGGTTATTTTTTGTTTCAGTAGTAACTTTAGTTTTTACATGGCCCCGAGGTTGAGTAAGTGATGGCTAGTTCTCCACCATTTTCCACTTGGATTACATCAGCAGAGCCAAGCCGTAAGATTTTAATTTATTTTGGAATTATGAATATGTTTTATTATTTATTGTTTTTACTTTTCTTCATGTCAGAGTAACTGTTTAATAATATAACTTCATTACATGTCGAATACCAGGTGCTGTAAGCGTCTAGTGACGGATGTGCGTTGTGGTGCAGTGGATATCGGCTCGGAAAGAGAAATCGGTGAGCCGAGTTCGAATTCCAGTTTAAGGGTACCAGTGCTTCACTTAAGCACTGGTACCCTTGGGAAAGGTATTAATCCGTCCCTTCCCTCCAGTTATGGGTTAAATAACAAGGGTATGACTTAGGGACCCTTCCCTTAAAAACAAATCACAATGAATCTTGATACTCGAAAAGAAAAATGTATTACTAGACACAAAACGTATATAAACAACAATAAATTGTTGAAAGAAAAAGGTATTACTAGCAATAAATAAATAAAGTTTAGTTGGCAATAAATGACTCGCCGAGGTTGATTTGTCATAAAACAAAACAACCAACCATTACATGTCTAAACATTTACAGTCAGTTAAGTGCCATACGTGATACACGCTTTGGGCGATCATGCCTCGAAAGAGACATGAGTGACTGGGCAGAAGATTATCCCGCAGTAGGTTACCATTGCTTTCTGCGGTAGACTGGTTGCCGACCAAGGCTATAGAACCCAATCTGTCCTGTTATTTAACCCATAACTGGAGAGAAGAAGCAGATTAATACCTTTCCCAATGGTATTTGTGCATAAGTGATTGCAAGAAATTCAACTGGAATTCGAACGCAGCACCCCGAATTCTCGTTCCGAGTCGATATCCTCTGCACCACAACGTACCGCCGCATTTCCAACTACTCGGAAATAACAAATTTAGTATACGATAGAAGAAAATTAAACCCAAAATAGACAGCAGTAGAGATAGTTTTGGCAATAACGGAAACTGCTATAAAACTAACACATTAATTGAAAAAACCCGAAACTTGTTCTTAAATGTTCTCGTCAGATCGAGACCTTTACACGGATGTCACGAATGATGCAAAGTTCCTTCAGAAAACTCTCAAGCGACTGCTCGTTATAAACCTAAATTCACCTTTTTGCAAGTTTTCCTGATTAAATACATAAATGATTTTCATTGCGGTGAAATACGTTATTACTTTTCTAAAGCACTAATAGAGGAGATTATATAATTATTCGAGATGCAATTTCCTGCTATTCAATCTTGATTATGCCTTCGTTGGCTGATTCATAATTCATAACGGTCAAATGCATTATGACTTTCCGAACATTCTAAGACATTCGATGATTTATTAATTCTAGACGCTGTTTCGTACTATTTAAAGTTAGTCCAGTCTTGGTCGGTTGACTCGTAAATCTTAGCGGTAAAATTTGTAATTGTTTACCTGACATTCTAAGAATAGCAATGATATATGAATTCTAGACGAAGTTTCGTACGATTCAAAATTGGTCCTGTCTTGGTTGGATGTGTATTGTGGTGCAGTGGATATCGACTCAGAACGAAAAATCGGGGAGTCGAGTTCGAATTCCATTTGAATTCTTTGCATTCACTTACGTGCAAATAACCTTGGGAAAGGTATTAATCCGTCTCTTCCCTCTAGTTATGGGTTAAATAACAGGACAGATTGGGTTCTATATCTATCCATGGCTGGCAACCAGTCTACCGCAGAAAGCAATGGCAACCTACTGCGGGATAATCTTTTGCCCATCAGTCATGTCTCTTTTGATCGCCCAAGCGCGTATCACGTATGCCACTTAACTGACTGACTTGGTTGGCTGACTCGTAATTCTTAGCGGCAAAATGCGTAATTGCTTTCCAAACACTCTAAGAGAAGCAATGATATACTATTTCTAGACACTGTTTCGTTTTATTCAATACTGGTTCTACTTTGGTTGGGGTCTCATTATTCATTGAATTGAAATACGTTATTACTTTCCAAACATCCCGATATATCCTACTCTTCCTGTGCTCAAGAATTTCATAAGAAAAAAAGAATTGAAAAGATAGAATGTAATATCAATTTTCATATATGATACTGAATCCTGGAATTCTCCACACAGACGAAGAATAAATTTACAGCAACAGAGATGTGGTTCTAAAACGGATGCTGAAAATACTATGGACGTTCCTTGTGATTAACCTGGAAGTTTTAGGAACAATAGAAGCCGAGTAGAATAATAAGAAACAGGAAGATTTCGCTGGAAACAAACATGAGAGTACTGGACTGTTATGTAATGTCTATCCTTCATGACACTGAAAGCTGGACAATCTCATCAAAGATCAAAGAAAGAAACTGAAATGTGGTTCTACAGTAGGATGCTGATGATGCCATGGACAGAACATGTGAGCAATGACGAGGTTGAGGAGAGGATGGACAGGAGAAGGAAACTGATACTTAACATCAGAAAAAGACAGTTGAATTTTTAGAAACATGAATGAGCAAGGAGGGCTTGGAGAACCCAATACTCACGAGACGGATAGAGGAAAAGAGAAACAAAGGAAAGCAACGCATGAACTACTTGATACGCTTGAGCAAATAGGTGGTGAAGATGAGATTTAGTGGGACAACAGAAGGTGTATTAAGAATTACAAGGGATAGGTTATGATCGCTTACATCCTGAAAGGATACGGCATATATAAAAGGAAGAACAACAGAAATCACTAATTCTTGCAATATAATAGAGTAGTAGTAGTAGTAGTAGTAGTAGTAGTAGTAGTAGTAGGCCTTCGTCGGTCAGGGTAGACCATGGGTAGCATCCGAGTTGTCTGCTTGGCTGAAGCATCGGCGTCTGTAACTGTAGAAGCCGATGCGGGAGTGACAGTCTTTTTTGCAGAGGCTGAATTTATGTTTTGTTTCTGGTCTGTCAGAGCTGTCATTTTGCTTCCTGCGAACCCGCCTCTCCATGGCGACTTGTATTAGTTGCTCCTCTCTTGATTTAGGTTGTTAGCTAGGGTTTTTCTCCATTTGAACCGATTGACTGCAACGCTCTCCCATGAATCCGTGTTGATACTTTTATATCACGTTTTATGATGTAACGAGACCGCAGTCGAGGCCGCCCAGTGGGTCTTCTTCCAGAGGCCAGCTCTCCATATAGGAGGTCTTTTGGAATGCGACCGCCTGGCATGCCGTGGACATGGCCTAGACAGCGGAATTTGTGCTGTTTAAGGAGTGTGTACATTTAGTTTCATTTTTAAGACACATATTTGAATGGCTAAAATAGCACAGTTGGGAGAGCGTTAGACTGAAGATCTAAAGGTCCCTGGTTCACTCCTGGGTTTTGACATCCGGTGGCTGGCACGAGAGAATGATTTTGGATGTGCATTGTGGTGCAGTGGATATCGACTCGGAACGACAAATCAGAGAGCCGAGTTCAAATTGCAGTTGAATTCCTTGTATTCACATACGCGCAAATACCTTTGGGAAAGGTATTAATCCGTCATTTCTCTCTGGGTTATATAACAGGATAGAATGGGTTCTATAGCCTTTGCAACCAGTCTACCGCAGAATGCAATAGTAACCTACTGCGGGATAATCTTCTGCCTAGTCAGTCATGTCTCCAAAGAGACATGATCTCCCAAGCGTGTATCACGTATGGCACTTAACTGACTGACTGATTTGAATGTAAAGTGGCTTGAAGAATTTGACAATCATGGACATATTGAACGCAAAACGAGTAGAGGGAAACTTCGAGTAGCCTCTCTAACGAGTTTGTTCAAATGGGTGTGTGGTATGAAAGAAGAAAGTAGAAGAATAGGGGAAGATTAGTTATGGGAACTTACCTTATCCCCCACTACCAACCATTGCAGAAGAAATTGAGAAAACATAAACATGGCGGAAGAATGATTTCATTAGTTAAAAGAGGGAAGTTGGTTGCATTATGGGAAATTGGTTAAATAAAAATAAAAGGGTGGAACAGAAGGTCTTGCTGATTTATGAGTATACATCACGTGTGTTGAGAAGAGGGGGAAGAGGAGGGTATGAGGAAGATAAAATAATGAAATAAGTTAGTGCGTTTGTTATTTTTTAATTATTTTTTGCTCAACTTTTTTCTTGGCGTAATCGAATCGATTAAACGGACCGAAGCCCACAACTCCGAAGAAATCAGTGTAAAATGTTATATATATATATATATATATATATATATATATATAGATATATAGATAGATATATATATAGATTGATTGATTGATTGATTGATTGATTGATTGATTGATTGATACTTAGTTTTTGGTCATAATAGGGTTAGACCAATACACATTTGTATTAAAAAGTGTTCGATACAATTATATTGTAGAACTTTTTAATACTTTCCATTTTTAAACGAGTTATTCCGCTACACAGGTTTTTACCATAAGTGGTGTCTTCAGGCGATTTTTAATAATAATAATTTATATATATATATATTAGTTTCTTTTTCTTTCTTTTATTTATCTGTATTTTTCCCCACCTTCTAAAAAAGGCGTTTGACCTAGAAAATGCAAGAAGATAAAAAATAACGGGTGAGGGATATTTAGACGTCGTGTGATAGTTAACAAGCTTGTCTGGCTAGATTAATTACAATACTTGTTGACAACAGTAATAATTTACATCACGAAAATAATAATAATAATAGTAATAACTTTTAATGCCATTTTACTTTTCTACCAATTTTTGACCAATTCCTTCATGATGAAGTGCTTTTTTTGCATAGAAATGCCATAACTACAACGGACAAATTTTAAAATTCTAGAAGAACGAAAACAGTGCGTCCGAGAGTGTTTTTAAAAATTGCTAGCACGACGTAATTCAGATTTAATCACAGTGACAATAGCAAATTTTTCTTTATAATGTAGCCTTAAAAATGATCTTAGAAAAGGCCGAAAGTACTAGGGATAACAAAAAATTACGACACCTTCCTTGTTCAATTTGATCTTTACACCAAGATACTGATTAGACAACTGGAAAGGATCATTATAAAAATAAGATACGATATGTCTCGTGTCTATATTATTCCATGAAACATATGTATGTTTGTGTGTGTGTGAGAGAGAGAGAGAGAGAGAAAGTGTGTGTGTGTGTGTGTGTGTGTGTGTGTGTGTGTGTGTGTGTGTGTGTGTGTGTGTGTGTGTGTGTAAAACTGAGATATAAAGTAATATGTTTGCCAATACAAAAATTAATGAAAAGAAATAACAAGAAAGAAATTTGTTTCTGCAACACATTTCGTTCTTTGAGGAACCTCAGAAAAGTCAAAGTGAAGTTCATTAAGTCGGGAAACTTGTAAAAGCAAAAGATAGATAGATAGATAGATAGATAGATAGATAGATAGATAGATAGATAGATAGATAGATAGATAGGGAAGAGACTGTGAAGATAGATAGATAGATAGATAGATAGATAGATAGATAGATAGATAGATAGATAGATAGATTTTGCGAAAAAATCTGAGGTTTTGTCAGTTTTGTCAGTTTTAAACTGACATGTTCTGTGGCATCAGATATATATATATATAAGGTAGTATTATATATATATATATATATATATATATATATCCTAATGAATAAGAACGAATAAAATAATTGCAACGTTCAAAATATTAATTTAAGACAGTGCTCAACAGTGCTTAATATAAAAATAGAGTAACATATTTATCATTAATTATTACGTTGGAATCACATGAAAAATTAAAAACTACTACAAAATTGTACATTTTTTCGACACTGAAAAAACAATATCTCATCAGGTACTTAACAATGATCAGGTAATTAATCATCATTGTTAATAGATAGATAGATAGATAGATAGATAGATAGATAGATAGATAGATAGATAGATAATGAGAAGTCTTAGATAGATAGATAGATAGATAGATAGATAGATAGATAGATAGATAGATAGATAGATAGACGACTACCTGCTAAATATTTAAAATAAAGATTAAAACACGTCTTCGTTGAGTTTAAACAGAATACAGAATGCAATACAGAATGCAGGTATTTCTGGAGAGCTATGATCGCCTACGTCCTCCAAGTGCATTGTAGATCGTGATATTAAATCAAAGGAATTATAAATGCGCTTCCTTTGTATTCATAACGCTTCATATCATCAAGGCAGATGTTACCCACAAGAAAATCTGACGTAACACAATCTTTCTAACATAATTTTATTCCTGTCTGGCTCTGTGCCATATTTAACTAGGCTGAATAACTCTCCCTTCATTAAATATCGGGATTAACATTTGGTCAATGACTCTTGAGAATAAGATGAAATTATCCTCTACAGGATCGATGTAGTTGAGAAAAACGATAATTCAACTCTACCTCAATAAGTTACGTTCTGATTGCCGCCACCTGATTAGTCGGCAATTTCCCGGTATCCTTTGCGTTCTTCCTTGCAATGTCGGCCATATTTAGTCATGACGAAGAAGCTCTTAGATCACAGACTACACAACACTCGCGACCAGACACGCCTGGTTTGGTTGTAACAAGCCTTCGAAAAATAGTTATTATCTATTTCAAGAACACTTACAATATATATATATATATATATGTATGTATGTATTACAATATATATTACAATATATATATATATATATATATATATATGAGTTGAATATATGGATTGAAAAACAAGAAAAATAGGATACGTAAAGAACAGATAGAAAAACTGTCTTTAATGTAACATGTTTCAGTTTAACAAGTTTCTCTAGAGATTTTTTAAAGACGAAAAAAAACATTTAAAATATCTTTTAAAGATTTCTGAAGAGTGAGACATGTTAGATTAAAAACACTTTTAAATCTTTTAATCTATAAAAAGTCTCTGAAGTTTATTTAAATCTTTAAAAAAATCTTGAAGAAGCTTGTTAATAGGTTAGATTAATGACACGTTTTCATATATATATATGTGTGTGTGTGTGTGTGTGTGTATGTGTGTGTGTGTGTAGAGAGAGAGAGAAAGAGGGGAAAAATCGCATATTTTTTCCAAAAAATGAAGACATTTTTTGGCCAACATCTCATCAGAAGAACCTTTGCGTCTAGTGAAATGTTAACGAGAATCTCATAGTATCACGCCACAATTCTCGTTAACTGTACGAAGATGAGGAACTACGTCTAAGCCTAGGGTGATTTTTTTGCGAGAAAATCTGAGGTTTTGTCAGTTTTAAACTACTGACATGTTCTGTGGCATTATATATATATATATATATATATATATATATATATATATATATATATATATATCAAATCCTGTGTCAGTAGCATGACTTGTAGTTTTATGCGTTACGCAATCATCAGATGCATATTACAAACTGACCGTTTCAGATATTTGAATTCAAGTTCCCTAGATGTTCATGAGAGTTAAATCTTATAAACTTAGAGTACTATTGTTTGATTTATCAAGATTAAAATTTAAATAAACAGAAATTACATGGTGATAAAAAATTATTTAAAGTTTTAAATACTTAAAAAATGACTATTAAAATGCAGTGAGATGAATTCAAAGAAGCGTAATGTTATTCCTATTAAAGACTTGATAGTATGAGGTTATTCCAATGAAGGCCCTCACTTGCCTAACTGTGGTTGTGTATTAAGTAAGTATATCGCCATTTTATCAGCGTGAAAAGGGCAAGCGATTTTATAAGAGAGAAGATGACAAGTTTTGAGACCCCGTCGTCGAATAACTAATCATCGTTCTATTGAAGGTTATACAGCACATATGTCATTTTGATTGCAGTTTAATTTTCGTCGTCTTGGTATATAGTATGCAACACTGTTGGTCATTTTAACGAAATAAAACCAAAAGTCACCTCCCTTTCTTTGATGTCGTCTGTCATACCACGATCGTCTAGTGTTTTTGGAGATGGAAATGCTGCGAATATCATGGATCGAGCACGTGAGCAATGATGAGGTCTTGGAAATGATGGAAACAAAAAGGAAATTAATACTGAGCATCAGGAAGAGACAGCTGAAGTTCCTGGGACACGCAATGAGGAAAGAGGGCTTGGAGAATCTGATACTAACAGGCCAGATAGAAGGAAAAAGAGACAGGGGAAAGCAACGGATAACGTATTTGAAGGACCTAATCAGGTGGATGACGGAACGAGGATTGCATGGTGTAACAGGAGAAGGCGTACTCAGAGCCACCAGGGATAGGGAAACGTGGAAGGCCATGATCGCCTATGTCCTGAAGGGACAAGGCACATAGAAGATTAAGAATCAGTTTCGTTGTCAATCTATATTTTTTCTGATGCACAACGCACCAAATCGTTTTATGGAAAACAACGAAGGACACTCATATATAAAAATAGCTTATATTTTTATTCGTCAACGGTTACGCTTGTGTGGAGCAGCCGAAGAGAGTTCGCGCACACAAAGGGGCTGTCGGAAGCCAAATTTCTAGTCTTTTATGGTCATAAAACTCCCACTTGAACCACTTGGCCACGCCTCTTCACCCACGCAATGCTTGTTTCTCATTATTCACGGCTTCCATCCAAATATTGCGTTTTCGCTTCTCACTTTGTTGACTTTATCTACGGCCGGATGTATCTGCCAATCACATCCGCCGTTCAAGGTACTACATCACAGTACTTACTGGAGCGGTACAAGGAGCCGGCCATTTTACCTGCATCTTTAGCGATGGGTTGTATGGCCCAGTAGTCACTCAAGGCACGGTGTGTCACCGATATATCATCCATTCATTGTAGTTCTCGGTAGTTTGGGGTCAGATCAGCGATGATAGAACGAAACTGCGAAGTATTGAATATAATCAGTTTTCTTCTACTTAGGAGGGCTAGATCGGTAATAAGAACAACTTCTAGTCTCTGATCAGCAAGATCAGTATATTGTCGTATCATCGGTATAGATGTTTACAAATGGCTATATTCTTAGGCAGATCATTTATGTAAATCAAACAAGGTTGATCCGAAAAGTGATCCCTGGGAAACGCCTACGTTGAACAGTACCGGTATATATAATATTCCCCTGTCGATTTCAACTTAAGAGGATTCGACAACCTCACAAATTCGCCTATTATGTTGTGTTCATGTTGTGTTCTCTGTACCAAGATAACGATAATTAAACTGCAACCAAAACGACATATATGCTACACACCCTTCGATGGAACGATGATTGTTAATTCGACGACGGCGTCCTAAAACTTGTTATCATCTCTCTTATAAAATAGATTGACTTTTCACGCTAAAAAAAAATGACGATATTCTCACAATAAAATGACGACCGTAACACGTATATATAAATAAATACATACAACATTTTCTCAATTCTTCGGGTGATGTGGCGTAGAGTGGTAGGTGGGATCGGAGGTGTTATGACCCATGCATCGAGCCAGTCAGAGGCCGCGTTCGTCCACGGTTTTCTTTGTGCCTTTCTCGGTCTGGGTTCCAATCTCAAATGCTCACCGACGACTACTGCACCTAATTTGTCTCTTATATAAGCGACTACATCATCTTTTGGCACGTTGTTTACAAATATTTCCAGGCCCACATCATTTGACTTTGTTTACACTGGTTTTAAAACAACTAAATATTTTCCTGACATAGGGAATTTTTCCCGCATTCTTAACTTTGACAACAATCAAATATTTTTAAAACAATGTCTATTTTCTTTTACTAGTCAGTTTGGGTATTTTTTGGTGTTTCATAAAATACACTTCTTCGCAAAATTACGCACCAGCTCAGATAATATAAACAATTATACAACAGCGATGATTTCGGAACATAGTAACAGGAACATTTACTTTCTAATTTCTCTTTCGTATCTTAGCCTGCCTACACGACTTGGTTTGAAATTTGACATAAAAACTACGGGTATTTCTATCCAGTGCAACTCGCTCGAATTTAGCATGTGACACATTGACAGCTAGGAGGTTACTCTCTATACCAGAGCCACAGCCATTCAAAGCTCCTTTGTCCACTGTTAACCCGGCTATACATGAGGTCTTTAGGTATTCTCCCGTCACTCATCCTTGCTCATGACCTGCTCAGTTAAGTTATGACTACATCCGAAATGTATCAATTCCACCAATGTTACATTTTGCGAGATCAGCATTGCACACCCTGTTGCCAAATGCATGCACACAGATCGCACGGAGACAACATTTATGGAAGACATCCAGTTGATTGATATGGGACCAAGCCTTACAAAAGTGTGCTCAAAACAACCGCTCTATACACTCCTATACAGTATCAGAGAAAGGACAAGAGAAGGATGTGAACACATGAGTGAAGACAGTTGCGAATTTAGAGAGAAAAGAAAAATAACAATATATGCGGAGTCATATAGAAAGAACTGGAGTCAAGTGGATAAGAGATGGGAATTGACATTGCATTTAAATTCCTGGAGATTGTAGTCATCACTTCTGATGTAGTCACAACTTAACTGAGCAGAAAAATTCCCCATGTCAGGAAAATATTTAGTTGTTTTAAAACGCAGCATTACCATTTCCAAAAACACTAGGCGATCACTTTCTCTGAAACTCCCTGTAACTGGTTCGTCTTTCTCTTCACTCTCTTCCTGTATAAACACATGTAGCCCCTTGCGCATCAGTGGCAGTACCGCCTTGCTTAGGGTAAAACGATTTTTAAAAAAAGCATACTTATTAAAGTTCTTGCTATCAATCTGTATAGTGTCTGAAAATTGTTTGAGTGGTGGAGGTTGTCAAACACCCCAAATCTGCTTTGGACATGGCGGTGGCTGGTGGATTACCTCCGTTTTCTTCATGCTAATGATAACGCCAGAAACAAAAAAGCGGAGATCTATGGATGTTTCCTCATGTATAGCATCATCAGCAAACAGCAGATCACGAATGACGCTAGTTCAAAGAAATGTTTTAGCTGTTAACCGCTGATGGTTGAAAAGGTTACCACTGGTTCGAAATTGAAACCAGTATTCAAGTCACCATAGACATATTTGAGCACTATTGAAAAGAATAAACTAAAGAGGGGAGGGGCCATGATATAAGCTTGCTTCGTGTCCTTTGTAACATCACAGGAATCAAAGAATTACCCAGTGGATACAACAGCTGTTTTCATTTCCTCGTGAAAATATATTATAACATTCAACATATTGTGTGGGATTCCAAACTTTTTAGGAAGATTAGAAGATCATGTTGATAGTGCCATGACTGAACATGAAACCACAGTGATTCCTGGTAAATCTCATTGACAACGTGCTTGATAATCTTATTCATAATCAATCTAGCTAATATTTTACCAGCAAGTGACAGCAGTGATAATTCTTGACAGTTGTCACAAACATTTCCATTACCTTTGTTCTTGTCTGGGTGTTGAATTAAGTCATCCTTTTAATCTTGAGGAACACGACCAGCCCCCAACCCCATGTTACTTTGAAGAGCTTGTGTAGCATTTTGACTAATCATGTACCACGTTACTTGTAGATCTCAAGCTTTCCAGCTGCTTTGGCTGACGGGATTTGTGTGATGGTGTCCAGTATATTAGGCTGTCCCAAAAGTTCGAAAACACTTGCAAAAAATTGAAATTTTACTCGCAAAAACAACAAAAATTATTGCTCAAAATAAATACCATCATTTTCCAAGACTTTCTGCCATCGATCTGCAAGCTTTCGGATCTGGTCAAAGTACCATTCAGCCGGCTTCAAATCAAAGAATTCTTGACACGCTTCCTCGACTTCATCAAACGAGTCGAATCGGCGGTCCTTCAGAAAGTGTTGCATTGAGCGCAAAAGGCCGTAATCTGATGGAGCACAGTCAGGACTGTAGGTTGGATGGGGCAGAACCTCAACGCTGTCCAGCTCTCCAAACTTGTCTTTGGTCTTCCTGGCGGTGTGTGGCTTGGCATTGTCCTGCTGCATCAAAGCGCGCTTTCGGTTGATCAGAGCCGGGTACTTTTGCTTCAACTTTTCGTAAACCCGCTCCAGTTGCTGACAGTAAAGTTCGGCACTGATGGCACGACCATTCAGAACCAACTCAAAATGCGCGATTCCTTCAAAGTTCCACCAAACGCACAACATGACTTTCTTGCTGAATCGATCTTGTTTTGGAACTGACAGTGTCTCTTGCCCTTTTTGAACCCATCGCTTGTCTCAATTGTGCTGGACCAGATAGACCCATTTCGCAAGTGTTTACGAACTTTTGCGATAACCTAATATATAGCGTTTTGTAATATGCTTGAAGCATTGTGTATATTAGGTTTATGGGTAGGTTTTGGAGGCTATCACAATGCGTTTAGTAAAATAAAGGAAGGTAAAGAAGATGTTGGGTATTACCTATTTATTAATCATTAATATTTCGAGATCATAGTTTCATTTTCAGAATGATAGGAGAGCTTAATTTCACGTCCGCTCGTGGTCATGCCTTTCATCGAATTGTCATCTTACTGCTGCCATTAATTGTAGTGCGTGTGTGTGTTTCTGTGTATGTGTGTGTGTGTCTGTAAGGCCCGAAATATGAATGATTAATGTAATACCCAACGCTTTCTTTACGTTCCTTTATCTTACTAAACGCATGTGATAGCCTTCAAAACCTACCCATACACCATATATATATATATATGTGTGTGTGTGTGTGTGTGTGTGTGTGTGTGTGTGTGTGTGTGTGTGTGTGTGTTCTAAACTATATATATATATATATATATATATATGTCGATGATGTTGAAATACCAAGACATTGTAACCGGCCTTTTTCAAACTTCTGAACGAGACAGATCATACGCGCTGACCCAGAAACTGTAACTAAGATTTGTTCATTATAGTTGAACTATAAACTTCAGGTGGGTTCTGAAAATGTTGGACAAACATAAACGTGCCTGTGCAGTCGTCTGCAACAGGGATTTTGTATGTGCGTTCTGTTTGTTCCTTTTTGATGCTCAATGCTAGTGGAACTGCTATGTTTACCCAGTAACAACAGCGAAGAAAACTGGCGCACACAAGACTCAAACTTTGATCACGTGACTAACACAGTACCAAGTATAAGCACGCATGCACAGAAGGTGGTGTGTCAAACCTTAAAATATATGAAGAAAGCGCGGATAAATTTTAAGCCTCATGTATATATATATATATATATATATATATATATATATATATACACACACACTACCGGTCATATTATTATTAGTGTTTTTACAAAATGATGTATTTCATACTATTTTTTAGTATTTATTGCCAAGTAAATAATTGTAAATGAAAACAGAATGGTTCTTTTGTTAATACTGCACAATGATATGTGCATCAAATGAATTTATAAATATTTAATAATTATCTATTTTGCAGTTTCATCAATGAAAGAATGAAAATTTAGGGTGATCCAGACGAGTTCATCTTTGATTCCTTGCCGTGTAAAAGTTTGCAAAGTAATAAGAAGAAAAAAATCATTCTATTTTCATTTAGAATTATCCACTTGGCAATAAATACTAAAAACAGTATGAAATACATCATTTACTTTAAAAACTGGGGTGGTCTAATAATTATGGCCGGTAGTGTATATATATATATATATATATATATATATATATATATATATATACTAGGGTCTAAAAAAATAGGCCGGTGATGTTGAAGTCACAAGCCACTGCAACCGACCTTTTGAAAACTGCTGATAAAGCTAGATGATACTTTCTGTCCTGGAAACCGTAACTAAGGTTCATACAGTACAGTTACTATATTATCCACTGGTTGGCTCTGTGGGTGCTGAACAAACACAAATGTGCCTGAGCAGGCGTCTGCAGTGGATATTCGCCAGCTGTCCTAGTAAACAGGCATACTTAAATACGATTTGCCAGTCTCATATATAAATATATATATATATATATATATATATATATATATATATATATATATATATATATATATATATTTCTTCTGCCGATTATGCTGTCTCTCTCACCTATTTCTTCTTCGGCCATTTTCTTTCACTTTCTTCTCCCCTCAAAGCATTTTCTTGCTTCATTTTGTTAAGGTCACACTCCGTGTTATCAAATGTTGTAAAACCTGGCACCTTTCTTTGAGTCTCTCATCATGTCTCTTTAGTTCTTTCTCTCTCGTTTTCTTCTTTTTGTTTTTTATTTCTTCTGTCCTTTTTATGATTCCTCATTCTGGTTTCTCATTTTCCCTCCCCACCTTAACATCGTACACAAAAACAAAATTGCCAATAAAAGGAAGTGAATTTCCATCTCCTTTCAAAAATAGTGTTTACTACCTGATGAAACAGTGTTCTTTCAATATCGAAACAAAATGTAATATTTTGTAGAAGATTTAGTTTGTACATGTTCTAAACTATAATTTATAATAAATACTCATAGATCTATTTCTATATTGAGCACTGTTTTAAATTAATGATTTGAACGTTGTAAATATTTTTCGTTCCTTATTCATTTGCATATATATATATATATATATCCGAGTGAATAAGAAACGAAGAAAAATTTACAATTTTCAAAACATTAATTTACAACAGTGCTTGATGTACAATATACAGCTGTATTTATTTATTATAAATTATAGTTTAGAACATGTACAAATTAACGAATAATTTGTACATGTTCTAAACTATAATTTATAATATGTCACTCAGTTAAGTGCCATACGTGAAACACGCTTGGGTGATCATGTCTCGAAAGAGACATGACTGACTGGCCAGAAGATTATCCCGCAGTAGGTTGCCATTGCTTTCTGCGGTAGACTGGTTGCCAGCCAAGGCTATAGAACCCAATCTGTCCTGTTATTTAACCCATAACTAGAAGGAAGAGACGGATTAATACCTTTCCCAGGGGTATTTGCGCGTAAGTGAATGCAAGGAATTCAACTGGAATTTGAACTCGGCTCCCCAATTTCCCGTTCCGAGCCGATATCCATTGCACCACAACGCACACCCTTTATAATATATATATATATAAGTTACGGTTAAAAAAAATCACTTATATATATATATATATATATATATATATATATATATATATATATATATATATATATATATATAAGTGATTCTTTTAAGCGTAACTTAGATGTGGTACAAGGCCGAAAGTATGGGTTGAACCTATTACTCAATCGGAATTATTCTAGTGAAACAAGTTTGTTGACCACTACACCACACCATACTGTCATTTTATTTTCTCAGATAGACTGGATCTCTCTTATTATGACGTTTCAAGTCTTCAATTTTTCTTTCTGTTCTTAACAGAAAGAAATTTTTTGCATTTTCCCCCGATCGTTTTCTATTATATTAAAGTCAGGAAAATTAGTTTGCTAGTCTTGAGTACGGGTTCACTTAGTAGGAAACCAGTTTGAATTTAGACGTGCATCATGGCAAGGGGCATTATCATGGCAAGGGGCATTATCATGGCAAGGGGCATTATCATGCCGGAATATCTGATTCCTTGAGTTTATTAGCGATCGTGTGAACAGCCATAGTTTACCCTCTAGAAAGCCGGGCTACGTAGATACGTTATTACGACCTTCTATGATGTGTAGGTCATTCTTTCTTATAAGGGAAATTCATACGCATACCATCGCCGACAAAGGGGAATTTTACAGTGCGTTTTATTGCGAAGTTGGCAAAACTATCAGATCTTTTGCCTCAAATGCTCTTGTTTCCACCGCTGGAAGCCGATCAAATTACGCTTCTCCAAACGTTTACAGGCGACGATTCGCGTTTATTGCAGAAATCTAATCAGGTCTACGCATTTTCCTTTTTTTGTTGTGGCGGTGCCTTTTCGCAAGGATCAGTTTCTTAACGAGTGCTTATCAGTCTAGATTATGTTAGTCTTCGCCTGACAGTCGACCTTTTGCTCTCGATATCCAAATTCTGATTACAGTCGACAAATAGACGTCTTTATCTTTTCTGTTGATATTTGGCGTGTAGTGGTCTCTCACATTTTTTAATCTCTCTCTCTCTCTCTCTCTCTCTCTCTCTCTCTCTCTCTCTCTCTCTCTCTCTACGCACACAGACACAGACACACACAAGCAAACACACACACACACACACACACACACATATAGATATATATATATATATATCGTTCATTCAGCAATGAATTAGAACACTCTCAGTTATTGGGCGTGTATAATGATAATATACACGCTAAAAAGTGTGCCTTTTTCTACCGAGCCCGTAGCTCAGAGGTAGAATCGCCGACTGACGGCAATTCGGTCGGGTTTCAATCTTGGGTAAAAGGCAATCGGCTGTCTAAACGTACTGATGAGCTGTGATACAGCGAAACAGATCTGTCTGCGGATGACTATATATATATATATATATATATATATATATATGCGGTGTAGATATAGAAAAATTCAAAGGAGTATCCTGTACATACAGTGGTAGGATAACTCTCTAAGAAAGCTCTAAATATATATGTATATAAATGCATATTGACCAAATATAAGAAAAAATAAAGACAGACACGTTATTTCATGGTAAATTGGAGGTATAGGCCTATTTCAGGCGAACCATAATCAGCTTCCGTCCTTGTTGTACAGAAGATTTTACACGAATCCGATTTACCATGAAATAACGTGTCTGCTTTAATTTTTTCTTATATATATGTATATTAGAACCTTAAATAAGTTCTATTTGATTTTTCATAAATAAATATGTTTTATTTTAAGAAAATTAGTAAGAAACATTTCACTGAAAGTATTGTCTTTCTCTATCCATTTTTTCTCATATTTCTGGCAGCATGTGAGAAAAACGACACGTCTTTGAGGCTAACCATGACTCGCCCCCCACTTTTTTTTACATACATGAGAATGAAAGTACTGCTCAGCCAAGTCATGTGCCAGCGATCGGAACTAGTGATAATCGGACGGGGCAATACGGCGGGTGGAGTAGGACTTTCCATTTAAACGTTTCCATGTTAGTTTTCACCCGTTTAGCATCATGTGGCCTAGCATTGTCATGTTGCAAATCACTTTGTCTCTACTCGTAAAGCGGTCGTTTTTCTTCAATGCTCGGCTCAAACACATCAACTGTAGTCTGTTTGATCAGCTCATAATAAACTACACCCAGCTAATCCTACCAAATGCAGAGCAGAAGCTTCGAACCATGGATATTCGACTTTGTCACTGATGTTATTGCATGGCCCAGCTTATCTTACGATCTTCTACACTAAGGGTTATCGTAGCGTATCCACTTTTGTTAAGGTGAAACACACCTATTCCTCAGATAATGGACTCTCCCTCCTATATTAATAGGAGTTAACAGGAAGTTAACTCGAGAAGTTCTATGGGCATAATACAGCGGCCTCTTTGTTTTGTGGGTTCGTTGGGTCCAACTAACATCATGATTTCTGTTTGTATTTTTTGTTTAAAAATGTTTTGTTTTGAGAATTTATGTCATGTCCCTCCCCACATATTATTTTCATGATTTATTTTTAAATACATTTTTGTACTTACTGTTCACAATAAAATTTTTATGATCATTTGTTTTTTAGTTTTTGTTTTTTTTTTGTTTTTTTGTTTTTGTTTTTTAGGTCCCTGGTATGCTTGAGGTATTTTGGTATATAAAGGATTGAATGCTGATGGACAGGTTCTTGTGGTGGATGAGAAACTTGTAAAGTATGTTTGGGTCGTGAGTCGGATTAGCTAGGTATAAAATAGATACTGAAGACCAACCTTAGTTTTTTGCCCCCCCCCCCCCAAACCGGCTTTGTGCCACAATTGTATTAGCAACTAACATAGCACGATTATAACCTTCAGTGCGAAAACTACTCCACAACAACTTTTCATCGCTGGAAATGATACGATACAAAAAAAAATCGACGTCTCTTAGGTTCAACTCGTACGTCACCCAATGCCCTTGTTTTTTAATCATTCCTAATGCGTTCAAACGTTTGAAAAATGTTGTGTGATAAATTCATAATGTTCAGCTTGCACTTGACATGAGTCTTCATCAAGTAATGCCTTCAACTCCTCGCCATCAAACTTTTTCGGTGTGCCAGAGCCTTCTTTATCTTCAACGTCAAAATCATTATTTTTAAGCGTCTAATCCAATCTCTACAAGTTGTTTCCGACAGAGCATGATCGCAGTAAGTATTAAAAATATTTTATGTGCTTTAGTTTCTGATTTCTTTTGAATCAAGTAGTGCAGTAGAATTTCCCAAAAATTCACTGTTGGGCACGAAATCCGACATGTTTAACGCTATGAAAAACAAAGTTGTTTACACTTCTTCGAAATGACATACACTGAATTTCAAGCTTGCTTATAGTACTTCCTTATATATGCATTACCATCTGAAACCCATACGCACGCAGTTCTGGGAACGTCATTTGTTGGAAAACAGCATCCAAGGTCTTTTATATAAATATTGATATCATTTTGAATAGAACTTTTGAATATTTTTCATTTGTAAACGAGTTATTACGCAACCACGGTTTCTACCTTCCGGTACCCTAAGGCAATTTACAATAACTGATTTTACCTGTTTTTTAAGAATGCTCACGTAACAGGGATTTTTTATGGATTTTTCATCTCTGACACATAGACCACCACGGATTATACAGAGATGGCGGATTAATGATAGCACCGGACAACAAAAGAGAGAATGATAAAATAAGAAAAACACTTTAAAAACCCTTTTTTTTTTTATTTTAAGACTATGCCAGGAAGAAAAATAATCTATTATGTTATACCCAAACAAAAATTAATTATTGAATGAGAGAACAGAAATTATGATCAAGTGTAACCATACTAAAAAATACCTATTAGGATAATACAGTCATGGACGAAAACGTTCTAAATTCTCCTAATTTTGCAAATTGCGCGTTCATAAAAAATTCCTGTTACATTCTTAAAAAAACGGTAAAATAAGTTATTCACCTGAAGACACCAGAAGGTAGAAACCGTGGTTGCGTAATAACTCGTTTACAAATTACAAATATTCAAAAGTTCTACAATATAACTGTATTGAACACTTTTTAATACAACTGTGTACTGGTTTACTTTAATAATGACAAAAAGTAAATAATTATATATATGCTCTCATTACGATTGAGCTCTCTGGAAAAGAAAATTTTAAAAACAGTTTCCACTTCTGCTATATGCGTCACTCTTCAGAAATGAATTGAGTTCTTTCGGTGACTGGCGTGTGTATACACTGCTTATACACAACACGTTAAAATTTCCTTTCACTGATTCCATGCGTCGATGGCTTAGCGAGTAACGACTCCGACTGACACCAAATTGGTCGAGTTTCAATCCCGGCCAGAAGTAAGTGGATGTGTCTAGCCACACTGAGGAGCTGTGATGCAGCGAAACAGGCTTGTATGTGGATGACTAATATATATATATATATCCAGATGAAAAGAACCAATAGGTTTAGAATCCATAGTTCTCCTGCATTTACTTTTGAAAAAAAACATGATAACTACAACATTGATCGCAGAGCATAATATAATTAGATTTGTTTTGTTTCAAATAATTTAATTTACATTGCGACACGGAAATTTTTATGTTTCGAGATTTAAATCTTTTATCTCCTCATCAGGAAATGTTCAATTACTTTGGTGAAAATGATTTACATTTGAATGCAGAAAACAATACGTTTGTTTATTAAAGAGTTAATATGGAAAGGGGAAGACATATATATATATATATATATATATATATATATATATATATATACTGTGTTTATATATACAGTATTTATGCTCATTAATATCAATTCCTTGTTTAAGTGTGTGTGTGTGTGTGTGTGTGTGTGTGTGTGTGTGTGTGTGTGTGTGTGTGTGTGTGAAGCTCGGAATAACGCTCTTCCTAGTATTCAAAACAATACAAAAACACTTCTTAAACAGTCAAATTTCAGGAGTAATAAAAACACCTAAAACAACCTCCATGCAAATTGCTATAGAAGTGACCGAAAGCACTTGGGACTGTGTACTATACTGACAATTTTTGTGCCCCTTACTTTCACCAAAAACCAAAAGAAAAATAAGAATGCTGAAAATTAAATATTAAGTTTATTTTTGCCGTATTCAACGAAACATGTTCAAAAGAATTGTTTCTGCCCAAATATACATTAATATATATATATATATATATATATATATATATATATTAATTATCTTTCTCTCTCACACTCTCTCTCCCCATATGCATATGTATATAGGTGTGTGTGTGTGTGTGTGTGTGTGTGTGTGTGTGTGTGTGTGTGTTTAGGAAACAAATGTGCTTTAAGACAAATATTAAAGATATTTTGTGTTCATTAATTTTAATGATCAACTTTTCAAGGTTACGAATGCTCATTCTCAGGGAAGACTAGTTTACGCTAAAATATTGTCTTATATATATATATATATATATATATATATATATATATGGTGAAAATTTGTTGAAAATTTAATTTCTTTCTTAATGCACTCATATTTAAATAAATTTAGGATACTTTTACTTTTTATATCCTTTCTTTTAAAAAGAAATTACTTAACAAATGGCAAATTTAAGTTCCATTTGTTTTTCATATAATCTCTATAAAACCTAATTATTTTTCAATACCCTAATAATATCATTCTTGCAAGAGGAGAATTATTGAACTAGTTGCTAAATATATACATGGCTAGAGCGTATTATATTTTAAGTATGGCCACTTAAAATGGCGAATAGGAGTGAAGGAGAAAAGGAAAAAAGGGTCAAATGAAGATCTTGACCTTAACTATCCAGAACGGTGACCATTTAGAAAAGCTGACTGCATGCAATGGGTCAATAATCAATTCAGCACAAAAGAAGCAAAGAGAATGAGAAAGATTTATACAGCTGTCATGGCCGCCATTTTCCGTTCGCTCGACCAATCAGAACTGCTTAAACAGACAACAGTAGAAACCATTAACTAAAGATTAGAGGAAATCTGTCCGTTAGATATTTGAGGGAAAGAGGAACGATGAAACCGAATTGTTTTAATTTAGCTAACATCAGTCACTTCTAAGCCAGTAATTAATTCCACCAGTCAGCAATTCCAATCATCACAAAAGCGCAAAAGCCTTCATGCTATTTAGCGATAACTGAGAGACCTCGCGTAATGGAAAATCGTTTGAGTAAAATAATTGTATTTATGGTATAAAAAAGAAACGGTGTCCGAGGCTGATGAGCAGATATTATTCCGGATTGAAACAAATGTAGTAATTAGCCTGATTCAAAGGGCAAAATCGTTTAAACAAATGTGAATTACATAATGCCCGTAAAAGCTATAATAAAATTGTAGAAATACTACCCAATACTTCCTTTGAAGAACAGCCAAGATACTAGTGCACTTGGAAAAACCCACCAGGCTACAAAAGTACTTAAATATATTACTTAACTCTCAACAAACCATTTAAAAACAGTGTGGGAAAATTCAATAAAATCAATTCAAAAAGTAATAACTAAGTAAAAATAAAAGGAAATTATGCTAATAATAAAATGAATGGACATTCTAGTACCATATTGGATTCGTCAAACGCCTTTAGGTGGCGCTGTTAAACATTTTTCCACTCCTTTTCTCTTTCTCTCTCTCTCTCTCTCTCTCTCTCTCTCTCTGTCTGTCTGTCTCTCTCTCTCTCTCTCTCCTCTCATACATAGTAACACGTAGAAAAAGCTGAGGGCTTCTCTGGAGCACGTTGGTTTACCCAGTCCTCTGATTAGCTAAATTCTCTTTCCACTTTTCAATGCATGGCGTTCGCGTGTGTTATCCAAAACTTCCACCTATGAATTAAATTAACTTTTGCTTTAGTATTTCCTACTCATCGCAAGGCTGGCTTGAACGAGACCCTTTTAACCATGCCCAAACCCTCAACGATGAAATAAGTATAAACTTTTCTTTGGTCGTTCTAACTCTGTGCAAAGCTGACTTGAGATCGACCATTGTAACTGTGTTTACAATTACCTACCTTAACTTCTGTACACAAGAAAAAGAAACTAAGTATAATTTTCATGATTGAAACAAATGATTTCATGATTGAAATCAGCCTACTTCAAAGGATAAAATCGTTTAAACAAATGTGAATTACATAATGCCCGTAAAAGATCGCCCGGTTGTTCTATCTATCGCCCGGTTCACACTCCACCCACGTCTATTGAACAAGTTCATCCCTTGTTCCCTGTTTAGGATGTGGTTTCCGGCTTTCTCTTTTCCAATCTTTTCACTATTACGTAGCCCCCTGCACATCAGTGGCGTTACCGCTTTGCTCGGGGATGATACGATTAAAAAAAATGCTAATCAACATTGGTTTAAAGAACAGACAAGACATCTGTGAACTTGGAACAACCCACATGGTGAAAGTATTCAGTCAGTTTAGTGCCATGCGCGATACACGCTTTGGGCGATCATGTCTCGAAAGAGGCATGACTGACTGGGCAGAAGATTATCCCGCAGTAGGTTGCCATTGCTTTCTGCGGTAGACTGGTTGCCGACCAAGGCTATAGAACCCAGTCCGCCCTGTTATTTAACCCATAACTGGAGGGAAGAGTCGGATTAATACCTTTCCCAAGGGTATTTGCGCGTAAGTGAATGCAAGGAATTCAACTGGAATTCGAACTCGGTTCCCCGATTTCTCGTTCCGAGCCGATATCCACTGCGCCACAACGCACATCCTATTCTGTTGCATTAAATAACTCTCTACAAGCTATTAGGAAATGTAATTAAAAGTTAGATTGACTCCTAGTCATATACAAAATAATGATAAAAATTATAAAAATGAAAGCCGAAGGCAATGCCTAACGTTTCATACGAAAAACTTCAGAGTGATTCTATTCACAAACAAAAAATACTGTTGTAGAAAAGGAGAAATTGTCTGTTGGTGTTAATCCGCGTTAAGTGCAAAGTGCAATTCGCAGAATTGGATGATATATCCAGTCAACATCATGGTGTCTGGAGTCATTACTAGTGATGGCGACGCTATGCCTCCGTTCATTTTTCCCACAGGGCATAAAACTCAACACTATTGCCAATATAAGTGTCTTTAGGAGGTAGTGTTGCGCTGTGGTAAGAGGACGGCTGCTGGAAGACCTGGCGTCTAACACCTGAACTCTAACATGCCACACAAACGGGAGCGCCCAGACATGGCTGTCAGACAATTTTCCGACCCTTTTCGTCTGGCCACCAAACTCCCCAGTTTGCGATAGCTTTGATTATTATTTGCGGAAAGCAGGTGAGTGGGAAACCAACAAAACTCATTGTAACACCAAAGATGAACCGAAGGCAAGTGTTATGGCAACATTCATCAACTTAAGTAAGGAGGCCGCCCAGAAGAGATGCAGGAGATACTGAAGTCGTCTAGATGCCGTAGTTGAAACCAATGTCGATTTTATTGAATAAATTTACTCTTTAGTATTTCAACATATTTTTGTGTAATTTTGGTAAATATATCTGTTAAGATGAGATGACATTGTTATTTTCATTTGTACTTCATTTTGACGATAATTTATCCATCCCACCCTGTATATAGTCAGAGAGAAAGAAACAGAGAAAGAGAGATACTGAAGTGTAGTAAAAGTTGTAAGTTAACCTAATTTTATCATCTGCTAATATTTGTTTCTGGAATTCTAAAAAAACATAGGCAACGCGTTATAAATACCCCAGACAATCAAGCAGTTTAAAGGAAACGTTAATCCGGACATTTGAGCATTACTTCCAGACAAGTTGACAACATTCCTAGAAAATATCGTTTAAAGAAATCGTGTTTGGTAAGCGAAAATGGTAAACTATATTGATTGAAAAATTCTTTTTTCTTTTTCTGTCTTTTTTACTTCTAGTTTCTTTTCTTTTGTTTTGTTTGTTTTTGTTTTTTTTAGTTTTTTTTTTTTTTTTTTTCTTTCACGTATAATTAAAACTTCGTTCACTTTTATGGACACAGAATATAATTCTCATCACTGTAATAACCTTTAGATTTCTCCGGAATATAATCATCCTTATTAGCAATGATCAAAAAATAACTTTCACAACGTCTGAACTAAGTAAAAATAAAATCGTTCTGTTTGATTTATCTATTAAAATTTCTGTCTTTCTTTCTCAGTCTGTTTATATCTTAGTAGATTTTATGCATCTATCCCAATTTCTATCTATCTATCTATCTATCTATCTATCTATCTATCTATCTATCTATCTATCTATCTATCTATCCCAGTCTGTTCTTCATATCTATCTATCTATCTATCTATCTATCTATCTATCTATCTATCTATCTATCTATCTATCTATCCCTATCTATCTATCCCAGTCTGTTCATTATCTATCTATCTATCTATCTATCTATCTATCTATCTATCTATCTATCTATCTATCTATCCCAGTCTGTTCATTATCTATCTATCTATCTATCTATCTATCTATCTATCTATCTATCTATCTATCTATCCCAGTCTGTTCATTATCTATCTATCTATCTATCCCAGTCTGTTCATTCATCTATCTATCTATCTATCTATCTATCTATCTATCTATCTATCTATCTATCTATCTATCCCAGTCTGTTCTATCTATCTATCTATCTATCTATCTATCTATCTATCTATCTATCTATCTATCTATCTATCTATCTATCCCAGTCTGTTCATTATCTATCTATCTATCTATCTATCTATCTATCTATCTATCTATCTATCTATCTATCTATCTATCTATCCCAGTCTGTTCATTATCTATCTATCTATCTATCTATCTATCTATCTATCTATCTATCTATCTATCTATCCCAGTCTGTTCATATCTATCTATCTATCTATCTATCTATCTATCTATCTATCTATCTATCTATCTATCTTTCCCAATCTGTTCATTATCTATCTATCTATCCCAGTCTATTCGTTATCTATCTATCTATCTATCTATCTATCTATCTATCTATCTATCTATCTATCTATCTATCTATCTATTCCAGCCTGTTCATTATCTATCTATCGCATCCTGTCCTTTGTCTATCTCAGCCTGTCAATATAGCTATTATAGTAGTCTATGCGCCAACAACTCAAAGCTCGGAGGACGAAATAGAATCTTTCTATTCAATACTGGACAGTGCTAAGGCTCAGTGCAAAAGCCAAGAAGTTAGGATAATAATGGGGGACTTAAATGCAAAGGTAGTTAAAGATAGAGAAGGAGACACGAACGGCAACTTCGGATTAGGAGAGCGCAACGAAAGAGGAGAAAAATGGATCCAATGGTGCTCAGCCAATGACCAGGTCATTACTAACACCTGGTTCCAAGAACACCCACGACGTTTATGGACATGGAGAAGCCCAGGAGGTGACACGAAGAACCAAATAGATTATATAACTATAAACAAGAGATTCAGGAACGCAGTAGTCCAATGCAAAACATACCCAGGTGCTGACTGCGGAAGTGACCACGTCCCAGTCATCTGCAAACTAAAAGTGAAACTCCGAAGACTGAAGAAGTCCAGCATATCACCAAGACTGCAATACGACACACTAGAGGACGATCTCACCCGGCAGAAAGAATATAATAACAGCGTGAGAAAGAAATATGAAGAACAAATTGGAAAAGGATACTCAAAATGGGATTCACTAAAAGAAGCAATGGTGACCTCAGCGAACAACATAGCCCCAAAGGAAATCAGACGCAGAAGAAAAAATGAGTGGATGACCGAAGAGATCCTCCACATGATGCAAAGGAGACAAAAAATAACGCCAAGACACGGAGCAGAGTACAAAAAACTTCACAGGGAGATAAGGAACAAATGCAGACAAGCCAAAGAGGAATGGCTCAACAACAAATGTGCAGAAGTAGAGAGACTGAGCAGGAACAACAAAGCAGAGATGCATAAAGAGATAAGAGAACCGACAGGACAAAAAACCTGTTCCTCAACAGGATGCATAAAATCCAAGGAAGGGACAATCATATTAGAGAAAGAGGAAATACTCCAGCGATGGGAAGAATACATAAAGGATCTCTTTTGCGACAAGAGAGAACAACCAAGAATACACAAGGAGATGGATGGACCGGAAATACTAAAATCCGAAGTGGAAGCTGCAATGGCCAAAATGAACAGAAACAAAGCACCTGGCCCAGATGGCATAGTGATAGAGCTGCTGACAGCCTTAGAAGAATATGGCATAGAAAAGATTAAAGAGATAGGGCAGGAACAGTGCGGGTTCGTAAAGGACACTGGAACAAGGAACGCCATATTCATGATTAGGATGCTCTCTAAAAGGGCATTACAAATGAAGAAAGACTTGTACCTATGCTTCATTGATTACGCGAAAGCATTCGACAAAATACGACACAAAGAATTGATGGAAATGCTAGGCAACCTCGACATTTTCGGCAAAGACATAAGAATAATCAAGAATCTCTACTGGCAGCAAACGGCCTGCATACGGACAGGTAACGACCTCAGTAGATACACAAAGATAGAAAAAGGCGTAAGACAAGGATGTGTCTTTTCACCGGATTTGTTCAACCTATACAGCGAGAATATTTTGAGGACCATAGATGACACACCAGGATTTGTTATTGGAGGCCACAACCTGAACAACATAAGATACGCGGACGATACAGTACTGATTGCAGACACGGAAAGGAAACTGCAAGATCTCATACAGAAAGTAGCAGTGGAGAGTGACAAGAAGGGACTACAAATAAACTTTAAGAAAACTGAGTGCATGGTCATCAGCAAAAGATACAACCCAAAATGCCAAATACAGGTGGGGGATAACAGAATCAAACAAGTCCAAGAATTTAAGTACCTAGGAAGTGTTCTAACAGGAGATGGAAAGTGCGACACGGAGATCCGAAGGCGAATTGGCATGGCAAAGGACGCGTTCCAGAAGATGAGCAAAATACTAACACACAGGAAAATCTCAATAGAAACGAAGAAAAGAGTGCTAGACTGCTACGTGATGTCAGTTCTTCAATACGGCTGTGAATGCTGGACAATATCATCGAAAATGAGGACAAAACTGGAAGCGGCCGAAATGTGGTTCTACAGAAGGATGCTACGGATATCGTGGACTGAGCATACAAGCAACGACGAGGTGTTAGAAAGAATGGCAACAAAAAGGAAATTGATGCTGAGCATCAGGAAGAGACAACTGAAGTTCCTGGGACATGCAATGAGGAAGGAGAGCCTGGAGAACCTGATACTGACTGGACAGATAGAAGGAAGGAGAGACAGAGGAAGGCAGCGGATAACATATTTGCAGGGTCTGATCAGGTGGATGACGGAACGGGGGTTGCCAGGAGCAACAGGAGCAAACATACTAAGAGCCACAAGGGATAGGGAGACGTGGAGATCCATGATCGCCTACGTCCTGAAGGGACAGGGCACATAGAAGAAGAAGAAGAATCCCAGGTTACCTACCATTTTAGAGGACATTGTTCAGCATTCACTACCATATAAGACAGATATCACGTAACAGTTCAGTACACTTTTCTTTGTTTCTAGCAAAGTTTTGTTTTTTGTTTCTTTTCCATTTATTCAATTTTCCGTTCAGCTTTTGGAATGCATCTGTGCTAGATATTTATTATTATTTGTTGTACTATGTGCGTTGTGGTGCAGTGGATATCGACTCGGAACGAGAAATCGGGGAACCGAGTTCGAATTCCAGTTGAATTCATTGCATTCACTTACGCGTAAATACCCTTGGGAAAGGTATTAATCCGTCTCCTCCTTCCAGTTATGGGTTAAATAACAGGAAAGATTGGATTCTATAGCTTTAGCTGGCAACCAGTCTACCGCTGAAAGCAATGGCAACCTACTGCGGGATAATCTTCAGCCCAGTCATTCTTGTCTCGTTCGAAACATGATCGCCCAAGCGTGTTTCACGTATGGCATTTGACTGACTTTACTTTTGTTATCCCCAATTTGTAATTTGCTTCTGGGACTCCTCTCCCTCCAGTTATGGGTTAAATAGCAGAGCAGATTGGGTTTTACAGCCTTGGTTGGAAACCAGTCTACCGCAGAAAGTAATGGCAATCTACTGGGGGAAAATCTTTTGCTCAGTCAGTCATGTCTCTTTCGAAACGTGATCTCCCAAACATGGCACTTAACTGACGGACTGAATATAATCGTTGGAAACATAAAGCTTCTACTGGGCATAAATAGGGGATCAGTTTTTTATTGTTATGAAGTAATAAACTGATCCCCTAATAATTACTACTTATTAATATAATAATATAATATAATCCGTCTCTTCTTTCAGCTATGGGTTAAATAGCAGGACAGATTAAGTTCTATAGCCTTGGTTGGCAATCATTCTGCCACAGAAAGTAATGGCAACCTACTGGGGAATTCTTCTGCTCAGTCAGTCATGTCTCGAAAGAGACATGATCGCCCAAACATGTATCATCTATGGCATTTAACTTCCTAACGGAATATAATCATTGGAAACATAATTAAAGCTTCTATAATCATAAAGTCGGGGGATCATTTTCCTTTTGTTATGAAGTAATAAACTGATCCCCCACTATCATTTTTGGTACTTTTACATGGTAATACCACAATTTAGAACCAGAATTAACTTCACCGAACTGTTTTTTTTTTTTAACAATATGTCTTACCACCTCATTATGCTTCGACAGTAAGAGACTTCTTCTTTTATGTGCTATATCCCTTCAAGACGTAGGCGATTATGGCCCTTCACAACTTTATGTTCCTTGTAGTTCTTAATAAGTTTTTTATCTTTGTTATTTCTCCAAAATCCTGTTCTATTCTTCATTCACTCAAGCTCATTGAGTACGCGCTGCTTTCTTCTATTCCTCTTTCCTTCAATCTGTCATGTGAGTATCAGATTTTCCAAGCCCTTCTCCTTCGTTACGTGGCCCATAAATTCCAACTGACTCTTCCTGAAGTTAAGTATAAGTATCGTTTTTGTTTCTATTTTCTCTAAAATCTCATTGTTTCGGCCTATGGATTCCTCATACCTTGACCGAGCCTCTCCACTACGCTGGATCGGACGATGTAACAGCATTGAATGTTCATCTCGTTAAACCTCAGTCAAAAAGCAAAAACGGACTTCTTTTGGTGAAAGGCTTAGTAAAGAATAAAGTTCATTAGAAAAGTCTAAACTCAGTACAAATTAAAAGAGTTCTTTATGGAAGCCTATATTGTTATGGATCAGAATTTGTATCGCACTGTGTATGACTGTGTTCTAGAGAGGTTCAAAGAATTTTAAAAGGTTAAAGGAGCACATTTGCAACACTTGCGTTATTAAACAGTGTTAAATAAATGGAATTGCAATAAATAAATGTAAATGTAATAAAATAAAACAAAAATCTGTAAATTGTGCATCTGCTTTTAGCCCATATGATAGGATACTAACTAGATATATGGTATTTATCTAAACTTATTTATAAATGGAACTTTGTCTGTGTGTATGTGTCTGTCTGTGTGTGTCCGTTACAGCTGAGCTGATTTTCTTGAAAATTTACACAGTTGTACTAGAAGCGTCTGCGAGTGTTCTTAGCTAGGTTTTGTGTCGAGGTACCCCCGATAAATATCGAAAATCGATAATCGAGTTATAGAAGGAGTGGTCGGATCTTAATCAAATTCGATACACTCATAGACAAAGATATAAGAAACGATATTCAGAAGTTTCAAGGTTGCAGTTCTTGCAATAGTGCAGAAAATCGATAATATATATATATATACTGGGCTATACTGCTAGTTACACATGAATAATAACTGTAGGATTATTTTATGTCTGGGCCCGGAATTGCTTGTATCTCATTACTGGGGTTCGTGCGTGTTGGCAAATTCCTCTCTACAACTTCATCTTTTATTGCTACAGCACAGGGTGAGTTTTAGTGGATTTTTCAGAACGAAAAGGCGTCTTAGCTTATGGGAAACATTCTATATGAATAATTTTATTAAATAACATTTGTAAATTGTGCATTGATAGATTTTCTAGACTTCTTTTGCTTCTCTATAGGTTAAAACATACTTAGATATTATAAGTATAAGAATTGGAGAACTTTCGATAATCCTTCGTCATTACCTTAAATAAATATCGGAGTTAAATTTTCTTTTAAATTTTCCTAGTATTCCGTGCATAAAATATAATTCTTTTTTATCACTTCACTCCAAGTAAGACAGTACTGCCACTGGTGGGCAGGGGGGTTACATAAAAAGAGAGTGATGAGTAAGAGGAACGAGTTACATGGGATATCAGAGAATGGATAAGAGAAGGATGAGAACACTGGTGTGAAGAGAGCTGCGTGAGAGTAGAGTAGAAAGGGAGAAGAATATGATATAAGGGTTTTCAGGGAAAAGATGTGAGTCAAGGAGATAAGAGATAGCAATTGACATTGCATTTAAATTCTTGAAGATTGTACAGGACCTTCAAATATGCTTTCCCCTGTCTTTTTTTTCCTCTATCTGGCTTGTTAGTATCAGGTTCTCCAAGCCCTTCTTCCTCATTGTAGTTTATCTGTAGTCCTTTCTTGTCACTCTCTTTACTACCTTCTGTAGATATTATAAGTATAAGAATTGGAGAACTTTCGATAATCCTTAGTCATTACCTTAAATAAATATCGTAGATAAATTTTCTATTAAATTTTCCTAGTATTCCCTGCATAAAATATAATTCTTTTTTATTATCACTTCACTCCAAGTAAGACAGTACTGCCACTGGTGGGCAGGGGGGTTACATAAAAAGAGAGTGATGAGTAAGAGGAACAAGTTACATGGGATATCATAGAATGGATAAGAAAAGGATGAGAACACTGGTGTGAAGAGAGCTGCGTGAGAGTAGAGTAGAAAGGGAGAAGAATATGATATAAGGGTTTTCAGGGAAAAGATGTGAGTCAAGGAGATAAGATATAGCAATTGACATTGCATTTAAATTCTTGAAGATTGTACAGGACCTTCAAGTATGCTTTCCCCTGTCTTTTTTTTTTTCCTCTATCTGGCCTGTTAGTATCAGGTTCTCCAAGCCCTTCTTCCTCATTGCAGTTTATCTGTAGTCCTTTCTTGTCACTCTCTTTACTACCTTCTGTAGATATTATAAGTATAAGAATTGGAGAACTTTCGATAATCTTTCGTCATTACCTTAAACAAATATCGTAGATAAATTTTCTATTAAATTTTCCTAGTATTCCCTGCATAAAATATAATTCTTTTTTATTATCACTTCACTCCAAGTAAGACAGTACTGCCACTGGTGCGCAGGGGGGTTACATAAAAAGAGAGTGATGAGTAAGAGGAACGAGTTACATGGGATATCAGAGAATGGATAAGAAAAGGATGAGAACACTGGTGTGAAGAGAGCTGCGTGAGAGTAGAGTAGAAAGGGAGAAGAATATGATATAAGGGTTTTCAGGGAAAAGATGTGAGTCAAGGAGATAAGAGATAGCAATTGACATTGCATTTAAATTCTTGAAGATTGTACAGGACCTTCAAATATGCTTTCCCCTGTCTTTTTTTTTTTTCCTCTATCTGGCCTGTTAGTATCAGGTTCTCCAAGCCCTTCTTCTTCATTGCAGTTGATTTGTAGCCCTTTCTTGTCACTCTCTTTAGCTACCTTATGTAGGAGGTCTTGTAGTTTTCTTTTCGTGTCTGCTATCAGCACTGTATCATTTGCATACCTTATATTGTTTAAAATGTGTCCTCCGATGACGAATCCAGGCATAACTTCTAGGGTTCTCAGAATATTCTCGCTGTACAAGTTGAATCACAATGTCAAAAACATCTGGCTATTCGAAAGGTACTATATATCAAAGATTTCTCTTTTATCATCAACTTTATATTATTTTAATAATGAAAATAAAGTATTTAAATTTTGTTTTTCTTTTTAAAAAAAAGCTACTCGCACGAATTCCAGTCACCCACAGACAAAAATAAATTACAAGGTAAGTCAAAACATGAGGAAGAATAACAACTCCAGACATATAAATATGCTTGAAAATGGCTGTGAAGTAGCCGAAAGCGCTTGGGACGACGAAAATTATAAACAATTTTTATAATCCTTATCTCCACCAAAACGGAAAAATGTAGAATGCTAGAGAAAGTTAACAAAAAAGTAATTACATCTTTTTCGGATTTATTCAATGAAAGATGCGTGAAAGAAATGTTGATGCTCAAGTATATATATATATATATATATATATATATATATATATACTAGCAGTATATTCCGGCGTTGCTCGGGTGTAATGAAAGCTTTAAAACTAATCCATGGTCCTGGAGGTCAGACTCAGCCTAAAGAATATTTGTGTGAAGTTTGGTGAGAATCAGATAAATATTATGAATCTGTATAAAGGACATACAGACAGATAAACAGACACACGCACAAGCATCTTGCCTTTTATGTATATATATTATCGATTTCCTGCACTATTGTAAGAAATGCAACCTTTAAACTTCTGAATATCGTTTCTTATATCTTTGTCTATGAGTGTATCAAATTTGATTAAGATCGAACCACTCCTACTATAACCCAATTTTTTCGAATATCGATTTTCGATATTTATCGGGGGTACCTCGACACAAAACCTAGTTAAGAACACTTGCAGACGTTGATAGTATAACTGTGTAAATTTTCAAGAAAATCGGTTCTGCCGTTTCGGAGTCTATAGGTAACGAACACACACATACACACACACAGACAAAGTTCCATTTATAAATAAGTTTATATATATATATATATATATATATATCGTTTATTTTTCTTTGATTCTGAGTTTTCTTAAGTAGGATAAGGTTTATTAGAGTTAGGTTATTGAAGTTTAATATGCTCAGTTTTAGAAACTGTTAAATTTTTAAACAAATTTCAAATCAAACACAGCGTTTCTGAGTAGCACATTTGCCAAAGTGAAGATTTTGTAATTAGATTTTTTATAATTGTTTTGATATGGTTCTTACTGAACCAAAGATTGACAAAATAATCACATTTTAAGCATCTAATTGGTTTTTATTTTGTTTTTTGTTTTAGGTTTTTTTCACATTCAATCTAACCTATTTTGTTCGGCAATAACAGTCACTTAACACTCTCGGATAAATGATATGCCTTCACTTTTGACAGGTCTACCGCTGATAATTTAACTGTCATCACTTAATATCTATATCAAGCTCTTGATAATAACGGGGAAGCTCGAACTGAGGCTCTAGATATCGCTTTGGTAGGGTTTGGCACGCTGGCCCTCTACGTAGGCTCATCGGTTACAATATTACAGGACGACTGTTTGATTTTTTTTTTTATAAGCGTTTCACCCCGAGCAAGGCATGTCACTGCCACTACTGCGCAGGGGGCTACGTAGAGTGGAGAAAGGATGATTAAATATAGGAAATGTCAGAGGGTGGGTGATAGGCGGGTAAGGATACCGAGAATGAGGGTTGGGTAGATGACAGTGTTCTGAGAATAATTGGGAGTTAGTGTGATAATCCCGTCGTTCCTATCAAACCGTGAAAGGAAGGTCGTTTTGAACAGGCAGGTTTCCAGATCCTTTTGCACGAATGTGGGTGTACCCCAAGGCTATATCGTGGGTCATACTCAGTTTCTGATCTTCATAAATGACCTTCTTGATGTAATCAATCACCAAAAAAGTATTTATTCAGATGACGCTACCATTTAGTCATGCCTCAATTGCAAATCCGTCAGAGCTGACAAAGTAAACCTGTCTGCTACTCTTGAAAAGGACCTCCAATCAGTGGTTAACTGGGGTAGGAAATGGCTTGTAAATTCTAAAGCTTCCAAAATAAAACTGTTCTCGTCTTCACGGGTCATGCGTGGTACACGCTTTGGCGATCATGCCTCTTTCGAGACATGACTGACTAGGCAGAATATTTTCCCGTAGTAGGTTGCCATTACTTTTTGCGGAAGACTGGTTGCCAACCGAACCCAATCTGTCCTGCTATTTAACCCATAGCTGGAGGGTATTTTCGCATAAGTGAATGCTACGAATTCGACTGGAATTCGAACTCGGCTCTCCAATTTCCCGGTCCGAGCTGATATCCACTGCACCACAACGCACATCATAGAGAACATTTTCTGCCTGTCATCAGCCTGGCTGACGGAAGGCTCCTGGAGAGCAACACACTACATCGAATCATGCCAAGTTTTTATTTTTCGTCAGAAACTATTAATATTTACAAATGTACGATTCGTCGTTGCATTGAATATTGCTGCCATATCTGTGATTTTGCTATTTATCTTGAGGTTTTAATGTAATCTATCCTCACTTAACAAATCGATTTTAATTACCTTCCCCCCGACGTGGCTTTGCTTCCCTCTCTTCTTTCTACAAATATTTTCATGGCATCTGTTCTGATGAGTTTTTCTCTAGCGGCTTGCGGCCTATCACGTTAAATACACCGGTTCTCGCTCAATCACCGAAGTTAAGCAACGTTGAGCCTGGTCAGTACTTAGATTGGTAACCGCTTGGGAATACCAGGTGCTGTAAGTGTTTAGTGACGGATGTGCGTTGTGGTGCAGTGGATATCGGCTCGAGAAGAGAAATCGGTGAGCCGAGTTCGAGTGTCAGTTGAATACACTGCATACACTTAAGCACTGGTACCCTTGGGAAAGGTATTAATCTCTCCCTTCCCTCCAGTTATGGGCTAAATAACAAGAGTAGGACCTGGGGACCCTGCCCTTAAAAACACATCCAAGTGAATCTTGATACTCGAAAAGAAAAATGTATTACTAGACACAAAACTTATGTAAACAACAATAAATTGTTGAAAGAAAAAGGTATTACCAGCAATAAATAAATAATGTTTGGTTAGCAATAAATGACCCGCCGAGGTTCATTTGCCATAAAAACAAAACAACCAACCAACCAAAAATTTTCTCTAGCACGCAGTCCATGTGAATTGAAGCGTGCTACTAGATTGGCATCCAGGTCCCCGTTTTACAGTTAAACTAGTGTTATGTAGGAAGAAAGTGCCGATACCGACACCTGTGGTCGAACGCGGACCTCCCGGAAACAAATGTAAGCGTTGAATATATTGTACCATTAGGAAACTATAAGTATTTGTAATTTACTAAGCGCAGCTTAGATGTGGCACAAGGCCGAAAGTATGGGGCACCCAGTGAGGATCGAACTCACTACTTAATTGCGATAGTTCTAGTGAGACAAGCTTGCTAACCATTAGACCACCTCGAGGTGCCCGAAACTATAAGTATTTAGTATATAATGCATTCAGAGAGAAGTCTTAATGTGTTCTGTGTCGTGCATCTGCACAAGCACATTCCTTGTCGGACTCTCTGCCCTCGGGCGGAGGGTATTAACCTGTTCGATACTCCGCCGAAGGGTTGAGTCTCATCTGTGGAATATTAGACAATAAATTTTTGGCAGAGCTATATGGCTCGGATTCCCTACGTTAAAAAGACCTTGTGCCACATTCCGCCTCGGTGGGGAGATGGATAAATATCGTTATGTGCTTTCCATCATTCTGGTGTTGTGTGTCATTGAAGAGATTGTTTATGAGTGAATTACTTGAGAGAGTTCTTCCGAGAGCATTATTGTGTATTATTCGAAGAATTCCTTTAGTAAACTGCCTTTACGTGAAGATATCAAAACATTATAACACGTTAATAGCGAGTTATCAACAGTTCCTCGCAGAATTACGTTACAAAGCTAATGTTATAAAAATAGTTAAATGTTACCGCCTCTTCTATTAAAATAGTTTCTTTTCTCGCACTTCGTTTGTTTTCTTTCTACTCTGATAACTATAATCTTTAAATATTTAAATGGAACGTCAATCACTATCTGCTATCTTCTTGCATACCGTTCATCTTTTGTTCTTTCCTCAATTCCCTATATACTCAGTCTTTCTTTCACTTTAACACCCTGTACCCCCAGCGTACTAGTGGCATTTTTGCCTTGCCTGGGGTGTAATGATGAAACAAAAGTCTGGGTTGCTTAATTTGTTACTCATCACTCGTCAGGGTTTTTGATAAGAATGATTGTATTGATTAATGCAATGAGTATTGGTTTGATTCTCGCACGATCACCGAAGTTAAGCAATGTCGAGCCTGGTCAATACCTATGGATGACCGCTTCGACATACCAGATGCTGTCAGCTTAGATGTGTGTCTGTTATAATCAATAACAAGAGCCACCAGAGATAGGGAGATGTGAAAGGCTATGATCGCCTACGTCCTGAAAGGACAAAGCACATAGATGAAGAAGATATTGGCAGAAATTCAGTTGTGCCTCATATACTTAAAAATATATAATTTAATGTATATCATAGCATTATTAGCATTACACACACACACATATACATATATATATATATTGATGGATAAATTGTCGTTTAAATAACATAAAAAGGAAAATAACACGGACATCTCATTTTAATAGACATATTTAACAAAATTACACAAAAATATTTTGAAACACTAAAAAGTAAATTTATTCAATAAAATCACCATTAGCATCAACCACCGCCTCTAGACGAATTCCTAATCTCCTGCATCTCTTATAGACGGTCTCCTTGTTTAGGTTGGTGAATGCTGCCATAATCCTTGCCTTCAGTTGATCTTTAGGGTTAAAAGTTTTGATGGTCTTTTGCTTGCCTGCGCCCCATGAATGATAATCAAAGAAGATGCAGTCTGGATAGTTAGGTAGCCAGATATAAGGGGTGATGAAGTCGAATAAATTTTCTGAAAAAAAATCACTTAGTTTTTCTGCTTGTGTGGCATGGTGCAGAGTCTTGTTGCCAGACATAGGGGCTTTCAGCAAATACTCTCTTGATCCAGGCAGCACTGGAAGATAAATGGAGGTACAACGTCGCCATTACTAATGAATACTCTAAAGACCATGATATTGATTGGATATATCATCTAAATCTTTCTGAATCCTCTTCACTGACCGCAAATTGACACCAAAACACTCTTAAATGTTAACAGTTTCTGGTGTGAATGCCAAGCAGTACCGCGAGCCGTTTCCAAATTTCTGGTGTAGTGAATTTGCTTTATGGTACACTTTTTCTTAGAGACAGTGCCCAACTGACCCAAATATACTATGCAGTACGCAATTAAAATATGAACTGGCAAAAATGTACTCATTGCACCCTATATATATTCATATCGGAAGACTATTTACGCTCTCACAACCTGATTGAGCACTCTGGAAGAATGGTAGACTTGGAAAAACAGTAGCTACTCTGGCATCTACGCATCGTTCATTCAGCAATGAATTAAACCACTCTCAACTATTGGGCGTGTATAATGATAATATACATGCTAAAAAGTCTGCCTTCTTCTACCGAGTGCCCATAGCTCAGAGGTAGAACCGTCGACTGACGCCAATTCAGTCGGGTTTTAATCCTGGGTTAAAAGCAATCGGATGTCTAACCGTACTGATGAGCTGTGATACAGCGAAACAGATCTGTCTGCGGATAACTATATATATATATATATATATATAGTTTTGTCTTTATTTCATACTAAATTGAGAAAACTAAAGAGTGTAGACGCTCTCCGCGAAAAGCATTGTTAACAAATGTTCCGTTTCTATTATCATCTTCACTTTTGTTTAGGTAATATTTTATACATACACACACATACACACACACACGCGCACACACACGCACACGCACACACACACACACACACACACACACACACACACACACACACATATATATATATATATATATATATATATATATATATATATATAAGTAAATTGGAGATCTATATATGGTTGTTAATCTCACGTAAATCTTTTATTTGTTGCTACTTGGTTTTACCAATAAAAGACCTCCCCAGTAGAGCTTCTCGAAATGTATCAAGAAGATATTTGGAAAGGAAATAACTTTTCTCTTGATTCAATTTTATGGAACCATCCAAGTTCATCTGTGAACTCTTCATTCGCTTAAAGATCTTTGAATCATAGAAATCCTTGCGGCTAAGTTAGTGGTCTTTTGTTTGTTAAGTTTCCGCTATTTCTTATCAAGTGTCGCCTTCGGCAGTTGCGACGGGACGGCGTGAGGCGCAGGACAAAATACTAGTCGACATTGTAAGACATGTTACTTGAAATTCACTTTTAAAGCTTATGAATGAATTCACTACTGGAAGGCAAGACATTTCTGTCCATTTATTTGTTTCCATTTAAACTGATTCCTGTAAAATATCTATCTTCGATCAATTTATAAGTATCAGTCGATGACAAACCGGTCAGTTCCTGTAATCAAGCTCGACATGTAAATTTATCTATCTATAAGCTCGTAACGAGGTCCATCCTTCGTCGATACTCAGAAACAGGCGCTACACAATCACAAATAACCGTACCAAATCACAGAAACCACACCAGTTAAAGATTTTCAACAGTAGCAACAACTAAAATGCATATTATGTGTAACCTTAAAAGAAGATAATGACATAATTAAAACGCTGACATTACACGGTATCTTTTTTTATATAAAAGTTGGTTGAAAGACATGGAGTCGGAAGAGTGTTCCACAAGAGAGAAATGCGAGAAAGGAACAGTTTTTTCAAGATAAAGGTTAGGAAGGAAGTATTGAAAAGAGCGATAACACCTACTAGATTTGAGAAGCCTGTGCGTTGTGGTGCATTGGATATCGGCAACGAGAAATCGGTGAGCCGAGTTCGAATTCCAGCCGAATTCATTGCATTCACTTACGCACAAATACCCTGGGGAAAGGTATTAATCCGACTATTCCTTCCAATTATGGGTTAAATCACAGGACAGATTGGGTTCTATAGCCTTGGTCGACAACCAGTCTACCGCAGAAAGCAATGGCAACCTACTGCGGGATAATCTTCTGCCCAGTCTGTCATGTCTTTTTCGAGAAATGACCGCCCAAGCGTGTATCACGTATGGCAATTAACTGACTGACTGAATATAATAGATGGAAATATATTTAAACCTTCTGGTCATAAAATTGGGGGGTTGGTTTTCTATTGTCATGAAGTAATAAACTGATCCCCCACTAATTATTCTTAATATAATAACGTAATATAATCTATCTCTTTTCATCCCAGTTAGAAGTTAAATGGCAGGACAGATTGTGTTCTATAGCCTTGGTCGACAACCAGTCTACTGCAGAAAGCAATGGCAACCTACTGCGAGATAATCTTCTGCCCAGTCAGTCATGTCTTTTTCGAGACATGATCGCCCAAGCGTGTATCACGTATAGCACTTAATGGACTGACTGATTTTCCTGAAAAAACTCGGTCATTCGAATTTTGGTTTACAGCAATCATTATTAAAAGTGAAATAGAATTGGTTTGTGATGACTTAGCAAACCTTTATGATTTTTTAATTTTATTAGATGCATTTTTAGATTATCTAAATTAAATTTCATTTCTTTTAAATTATTTTTTATTTTGCTAGATGTATGTTTTAAGTATTTGTTAACAGTATTTAACTGCTAGAGAAAAATTAAATGTGTTTAGATGTCGGTAACGTTAGTATATGCCTGAATAATATATCTATATGTCATGCCTTGACCTCTTAGTCACGTAGGATTCCTGATCAAGCAAAACTCGAATAGCGCTTTTGAACACATATCTTCCCGATTCTCGAAATATACATATCTGCTCTGTTTCGTACTCTAACGTAAACAAAAAAATCTGTTTAGGATATAGATTAAATCCGTTATATTATAATGTACTAGCAGTATAGCCCAGCGTTGCCCGGGTGTAATGAAAGCTTTAAAACTAATCCATGGTCCTGGAGCTCAGACTCTTTGGACGTTAGCACGAAAGACTAAAAAGCAACAGTTGTTTCCAGTTAAAGCGAAACCGTAGACTGAAACAAAAATGAATGGCTGTAAGTCAAATTTTGATTTCCTGGTATCGATATCAAATAAGTCTTTTTCGTCGTAAACTGAATTTTGAAGGCTAAATAAGTCCTCTGAGTAAATGGTATCATGGCTGAGACTAAGAACTACAATTATACCTACTTAGAGCCAAACCTGAAGCAAAAACTAAAATAAAAGGGATGAAAAAATAGACATGCAGGCAGATAAACAGACACACACACAAATATCTTGCCTTTTATATATATATATATCTATATATTATCGATTTTCTGCACTATTGTAAGAACTGCAATCTTAAAACTTCTGAATATCGTTTCTTATGTCTTCGTCTATGAGTGTATCAAATTTGATTAATATCTGACCACTCCTTCTATAACCCGATTTGTTCGATTATCGATTTTCGATATTTATCGGGGGTACCTCGACACAAAATCTAGCTAAGAACACTCGCAGACGCTTATAGTACAACTGTGTAAATTTTCAAGAAAATCGATTCAGCCGTTTCGGAGTCTATAGGTAACGGACACACACACATACACACAAACACACACATACACACACACACACACACACAGACAAAGTTCCATTTATAAATAAGTTTAGATTTGCCTATTATTTTTAATAGATCCTCACTTTTAAATGCTCTGTTTTTATTCATTTATTAAACGCTTGTGTATTGAATTGCACATATATAAATCTACCATCCGCCCGTGTATTGAATACTGCTGCCATATCTGGTATTCTTTTCGGGGTTTTTGACAAAAGACAACGGAGAATCTGTAATGTGATCGATACCGACTTGGCTGACCGGCTGCAGTCACTCTCACCGGCGTGACGTGGCTTCCCTGTGCCTCTTCTATAAATACTTTCACGGCTTCTGCTCCGATGAACTCAGATCATTGGTGCCGCCTAGGTACGAATTTGCACGAGATACTAGATTAGCAACAGTGAAACCGATAAAATGTAACCGCAATTTCTACTCCAACAGCTTCTTTTCTCGCACTTCCTCCCTGTGGAATTCCCTTCCACATATTTGCTTCCCCGACAGCTACAATCTCCAGGAGTTTAAATGTAAAGTCAAGAGACACCCCCTAACACACTAACTCGCATCCATTCTCTCAAATACACTTCCCATCTACCCAACCCTCATCCTCAGTATCCTTACCCGTCTATCACCTTCCTTCTGACATTTCCTATATCTAACCACTCTTTCTCATCAATTTTCCCTATGTAACCCCCTGTGCAATAGTGGCAGTGAAATACCTTGCTTAGGGTGAAATGATTAAAAAAAAAACAGTATACTTATTTATTTTTGCCGGCCGGGATATTCGATAAATCTCAAATCTTGTCGGAAAAAGTATGAACGATCCTGCCGAAGGGCGCATATATATACTTTTTTGTTTTGTTTTTTTTTTTGGGGGGGGGGGTTGTTGTTAAAATGTTGAAGAATTTTAACACATTATGGATAAAAACAGTTTATTTTATATAGCGTTTTGTTTGCCCCTTAACATAAGCAAAACAAATTGTCTAAAAAAATGTACAAGAATTTAAATAAAAGTAGAAACTGCCCGCTCACGAAAGCAATTTCACAGAAAAAGTGAAAGTGAGGCCGTACGCTAATTTTGGCGATATCTACAAATAAAAAGTAAAAGTCAAACACATTCTCCAGGTAAAAAGAATTTTAAGTATTTGTATTTTTAATATTTTTTAACATTCCTTCAAAAGAACCTCCAATATGTGATTAAATGTGAGTAGAAAATAGTTTGTAAACTTTGAATGCTTCCAAAACAGAGCTTCTGTCATTCAACCCCCACAGATAAACTTTCCTGTCTACCATCAAAATAGAAAACCCTAGTCTCCTAGAGAGCAACACACTGCGCCTCCTTGGCCTGACTCTCTTAAACGACTTCAAATCGAATGACTACATTGAATCTATAGCTGCAACTACTGCTAAGAAGGCTGGCTCACTGTGTATGGCCACGAGATTTTTCTCGTCAAAATCTCTTTTTGCAGATTTATAAATCTACAATTCGTCCGAGCATTGAAACTGTTGTCATATCTCGTCGAGTGTTCTTGTTAGTCATCTTGAGGTCTTCGACAAAATCCAAAAAAACCCCAAAACTGATCCTGATTTGCCAGCTAGCCTGCAGTTACTTTCTCACCGACGTGATGTGGCTTCCCTCTGTCTTTTTTACTAGTGTTTACATGGAAGAGACCGCCACTGCTTCTCAGGGAGTTACAGTGAAAAAAAATGTTTTTTCAAGATTTTTGGGATTGTACATTAAGAAGTTTTTTTCGATCTACTATCTGCTGGTCCAACCAGCCACTATATATATATATTAAAATAATAATAATAATAATAAATATATCAGTCTATTCATATCAATCTCAATCAATTTATATGTGTCTGTTAATATTGATATGTTCATACCTATCTATCTATTTGTATCAGTCGAACTATCTATCTATCTATCTATCTATCTATCTATCTATCTATCTATCTCAGTCTATTCATACGTATCTATCTATATCAGTAAATCTACATATTTATCTGTTTTGTATGTCCATATGTATTTATCTTAATCTGTTCATATATATATATATATATATAATTGACGGATGTGCGTTGTGGTGCAGGGGATGCCGGCTCGGAGGGGGAAATCGGTGACCCGAGTTCCAATTCCAGTCGAACACTCTGCATTCACTTACGCACTGGTACCCTTGGGAAAGTTATTAATCCGTCCCTTCCCTCCAGTTATGGGTTAAATAACTGAGGTCTGTTGTTCATACGATCTGTGATAGACTTTTGCACCGATTGTTTGTCATCAGCAGTTCCAAAATGTGTGGATGTTGCTACATATGTCTTCACCACTTTAAACAATTCTTTGTGTGGCAGACTAACTCAGAAGCTCATACGTCGAAATCGACGGGAGAGTCCATAATATATATATATATATATATATATATGTGTGTGTGTGTGTGTGTGTGTGTGTGTGTGTGTGTGTGTGTGTGTGAAAGTGTGTTCATATCTATCTATATATTTATCTGTCTATATCAATCTTTTCATATATATGTACTTCGGTATTTCCATATTTATCTTTATGTGTCTCTCAGTTTGTGTTACAGTCTGTCTGTAGGTACCTCAGTCTGCATGACTTTACTTTATACTAGTTATGACTATCTCAACCTACATATCCTCTTTGTACATATCCTCTTCATTATATACATACCTTTCTCTCTCTCTCTCTCTCTCTCTCTCTCTCTCTCTCTCTCTCTATCTGTCTCTATCTCTTTCTCCATTTGTCTGAATATCCATCCAAGTGGACTGATATACACTTCATTCTATGCTTATTTCAGTCAATTAATTACGATACGTGATACGCGCTTAAGCGATCATGTCTCGAAAGAGACATGACTGATTGGGCAGAAGATTTTCCTGCAGTAGGTTGCCATTATTTTCTGAGGTAGACTGGTTGCCGACCGAGGCTATAGAACCCTATCTGATCTGTTATTTAACCGACAGGAAAAAGCGATGGATTATATTATATTAGTATATTAATAAGTAGTAATTAGTAAGGGTTCAGTTTACTACTTAATAACAAAAAACGATCCCCCATTTTTGCCCAGTAAAATCTTTAATTATGTTTCCAAGTATTATATTCAATCTATAATTTAAGTGCCATACGTGTTACACACCTTGGTGATCATGTCTGGAAAGATTGACTGGGCAGAAAATTTGCCCACAGTAGGTTGCCATTACTTTCTGCCATAGACTGATTGCCAAACAAAGCGATAGAACCCAATCTGCTCTGTTATTTGACCCATAGCTGGAGGGAATAGATTAATTATTATCTTTTCAAACGGTATTTGCGCGTAAGTGAATGCAATAAATTCAAATAGGATTCGAACTCGGCTCTCCGATTTCTCGTTTCGAGCCGACATCCACTAAACCACAATGCACAAGGCTTATTACCTTCTACTAAAAATAACTACCAATTAAGGTCTCTTTTTATCAATCGATCTATCAACTTTATTCTTATTTATTAATTGATCCGCTTTATGCAATTATTTCCGTTTACAAAAGACTGGCTTCAATAAAAATGAAATTTAATCATGAGGTTACCCCCGACATCCATCGGTTTCACAAAATTAATTTTCAACTTCCTTTTCTCTTGTAAACTATGAGTAATGACATACACTAGAATGTATGTTCCATTAATTCATTTATATTTGTCTCTATTTATGAGATGAGCTACTGTAATTATTTACACTATTTACATTGTTCAGACTGTTGTTCTCATCTTCATTGCCATTCACTGTGTTTCGTCCGTTGTATGTTACGGTCATTTTTAGGATCTGTCGACTTCTCAGATGAAGTATTGTAATTATCTAATCTAAACTTATTTATAAATGAAACTTTGTCTCTGTGTGTGTGTATCCCTTACATATAGACTCTGAAACGGGTGAACCGATTTTCTTGAAAATTTACACAGTTGTACTATAAGCATCTGCGAGTGTTCTTAGCTAGGTTTTGTGTCGAGGTACCCCGATAAATATCGAAAATCGATAATCGAAAAAATCGGGTTATAGAAGGAGTGGTCCGATTTTAATCAAATTTGATACACTCATAGACAAAGACATCAGAAACGATATTTAGAAGTTTCAATGTTGCAGTTCTTTCAGTAGTACAGAAAGTCGATAATATATATATATATATATATATAAAAGACAAGATATTTGTGTGTGTGTGTATCTGTTTATCTGCCTGTATGTCTGTATTTTTTTCAGCACTTTTATTGTAGTTTTTGCTTCGGGTTTGGCTCTAAGTAGTTATAATTGTAGTTCTTAGTCTCAGCCATTATACCATTTACTCAGAGGACTTATTTAGCCTTCAAAATTCAGTTTACGACAAAAAAAAACTTAATTGATATCGATACCAGGAAATCAAAATTTGACTTAAATCCGTTCATTTTTCTTTCAGTCTACGGTTTCGCTGGAAATAACTATTGCTTTTTTAGTCTTTCGTGCCAACGTCCAAAGAGTCTAAGCTCCAGAAGCTTTCATTTCACCCGGGCAACGCCGGGCTATAATGCTAGTTTACATTATTTACATTGTTTGCACTGTTGTTCTGATCTTTGTTGCCATACTTATTTTCAATATTTGTCTCTATCTCTGGGATGAGTTATTGCTATTATTTACACTATTTACATTGTCCGAACTGTTGTCCTCATCTTCGCTGCTATATCACATTTGCGGACTTTCAACAGAAGTAACAACTAAAATGGTTATCACGTGTAACTGAAAAAGTAATAATAAAGATGTTGACATTCCTCACTACTTAAAAAAATATTAGGACGAAAGCTCGATAACAGCCAACTTGATAAACGTATTCTCCTGAAAAATTCTTTTAACTGAAAGACTTCATAGATTTTTACAGAAAAGAAAGTAGAACTAGCTCCGAGGCTAATGAATGCCAAATATTTGCTTACATATTACCATTTGACTCAAGGAGAAATTTATCAAAAGCTCTAATAGACATTCTTTCTTCATTCTGTTTAACAGAAATGTAAATAAAGATATACTGTGTATTGTGGATCTTCGGCACCAATTTGTTGTGAAGTTGTGGCGAAACTTCACCACAAATTTGTAGTGACAAATTTGTGCCGGAAGTGCGATACGAAACAAGAAGGTAGGTTGAAAACAGTCCATTAGTATAACAAAAAAATAAGATATTCAAAGGAAGTGTTAATAATAAGTAATTAAGAAATAAATAAGTCCGAAGGTATTATTACGCTGCTTATTGCCTAATAGCTGTCGTCAACTGCCTCGTTACTAGCTATTCTTTAACTGTTGTCAAATGCCTTTGATAATTGCTTCTGTTAACTGCTGTTAACTGCTCTCCGGAAGTCACGCAGGTAATTGCATATAACAAAAGGAAGAGTTCATTTGTCGTAGAAGGGCACCATAAAACTGTGTTTAAAACATATATACTAACGTTCAAACCTCACCATCACACACACGTGCGCGCACACACACACACACAGATAAAAACGAAAATGTAAACAGTCAATTGCTAATATCCCCTGATGAGTGGATGGAGTGACCTGTCTACGAAACCCTATAGTGAGAATACTGAAGGTAATACCAACCAGCCAAGTGACAAACTTTATATTTGTATTATATATATATATATATATATATATATATATATATAGTCATCCGTAGACATATCTGTTTTGCTGTATCACAGCTCATCAGTACGGTTAGACTCCGATTGTTTTTTAACCCATGATTGAGACCCAACCGAATTGGCATCAGTCGAAGATTCTATCGCTGGGCTATGGGCGTTCGGTAGAAGAAGGCAGATTTTTAGCGTGCATATTATAATTATACGCGCCCAATGAGAGCATATATATATATATATATAGATATATATATATATATATATACTCTCACACCCTAATTGAGCACTCTGGAAGAATGGTAGACTTTGAAAAACAATAGCTACTCTGGCATCTACGCATCGTTCATTCAGCAATGAATTAAAACACTCTCAGCTATTGGACTTGTACAATGATAATATACACGCTACAAAAGTCTGCATCCTTCTACCGAGCGCCCGTAGCTCAGTGGTAGAATCGCCGACTGACACCAATTCGGTCGGGTTTCAATCCTGGGTAAAAAAGCAATCGGCTGTCTAACCGTACTGATGAGCTGTGATACAGCGAAACAAATCGGTCTGCGGATGACTATATATATATATATATGTGTGTGTGTGTGTTATCATATATATATATATATATATATATATATATATATATATATATATATATATATATATAAATCATATCGCCCCAAGCAAGACAGTTTACTGCCACTGGTGCGCAGGGGGTTACATAAGAGGAAAGTTATGTAAAAAAGTGGCAGGTTATAGGGGGTGTCAGTAAATGGGTAAGAGAAGGATGAGAATACTGATGAAAGTGGAGCGCACTGAGAGAAAAGATAGTTCTTGTGCACAGAATTTGTCACTTTAACTGGGCTGGTTAATAATGCCGATTTCGAAATTTTTTTAGGACGCTGATATGACACACTCACTCATTGGGACTGGTTTTCTTACTTTTAACGGTGTCGAAGTTGGCATGAACCTGCTCAGTGACAAATTATTTGCCCTAAAACTATCAATGCTCTATCTCAACCAAAATATCAAGCACTTTACAATAAATAAAAAAACTGCTTACCAAAATATCTTTTATCAGTAAAACTACTGAAAAAGCAACAATCTTGGCGCTAAACATTATCATAACTCAAAACTATATATATGTGAGTGTGGCGAGGTTTAACTCGTATATATTCATCAAAACACATTTCATTGAATTATATAGACAGGGATCAATTTTCCGTTTCAAATTTTCATTAATTCCATTTCAAGTTTTAAGGAATTCTGTTTTCAGTACATATTTCTGTTTTTGCTTCATTATTATACTTATTGAGAGAGTGCATACAGTATGTGGATGTGCGTTGTGGTGCATCGGATATCGACTCGCAACGATAAATCGGGTTGCCGAGTTCGAATTCCAGCTGAATTCCTTGCATTCACTTACGCACAAATACCCTTGGGAAAGGTATTAATCCCTTTCTTCCCCCAGTTACGGGTTAAATAACAGGACAGATTGGGTTCTATAGCCTTGGCTGGCAACCAGTTTACCGCGGAAAGCAATGGCAACCTATTGCGGGATAATATTCTGCCCAGTCAGTCATGTCTCGACAGAGACATGATCGCTCAAGCGTGCATCACGTATGGCACTCAACTGACTGATACAATACATAAATGAATGTTATAACAATAAAAGAAAAGAAAAATGAAAAAAATTATTAGCTGGAATATCGACCCATTGAATAAGTTGCTCCAGCTTGATAGGGTTTCATACTTCAGCCCTTAATGATGACTAGATTAGTTTCTGATGCTACCTTTGTAAAGAATTCTACCATCCTTAATAAGAATTAAGTGTAAGTGGCAAAACCTACAGAAAAGTAGATTCACAAATTCATTTAGAGACAAAAGCTAAATTGAAATGACTAAATGATATTTTTGAAAAATTCTAATTTGCAAAATTTGAACCCAACTTGATTTGAAACGAGTCATTATTTATTACACCACCTGTACATCCAGTCTTAACTTTGATGATCGTACCGGAACTAATGTTAGAACGTGATATGGCCCTAAACCTTCAACGATTGATTTTGATCACGTTTAAATTTACTACAATTCACCCACATTTGCATGTGTGTGCGTGTATATATTTCACCCCAAAAATCTGAATCAAGCCTTGTTCTAAAGCAGTCGCTAGTTGTGCCAGCAATAAATCTCTAGTCATCGTGATCAATTTTTTTTTAATCATGTCACCCCAAGCAAGGCATTCCACTGCCACTATAGCGCAGGGGGGTACACAGGGCGATAGACGAGTTAGGATGTACATAGGGGGAGAGTTGGGAAGAATGGGAGGGTTAGTGTGTTACGAGGTGTCTATTGACCTTACATTTAAACTCCTGGAGGTTATAGCCGTCGGGGAAGCAAGCATGCGGAAGGGAATTCCACAGGCGGGAAGTGCGAGAAAAGAAGCTGTTGGAGTAGAAATTGCGGTTACATTTTATCGGTTTCACTGTAAAAGGATGAGACGTTGTTGCTAATCTAGTATCTCGTGCGAACTCACACCTAGGAGGCACCAGTGATATAAGTTCATCAGAGCAGAAGCCATGAAAGTATTTGTAGAAGAGGCACAGGGAAGCCACGTCACGTCGGTGAGAGAGTGACTGCAGGCGGTCAGCTAAGTCGGTATCAATCACATTACAGATTCTTCGCTGTATTTTGTCAAGTGGTGGTTAATTGACAGCAGCTTCGTTTTGGAAGTGATCGAATTTATTTGCCTTGTTCAAACTTAATCACGCCAGGTTATGTGCTCTCTCCTATAAACTATAAATAAAGATCCTTCGGCAAAGTATGAAACACAAGTTGGTCTTGTGGATAGTAAAAAAATAAAAAAAATTTTCCCTTACACCAAATGGTGAGTACGTCACCGTTTTTGCTGTTTCCGTAACAAACTGTTTTTTTTTTTTTTTTTTTTTTGAGGCAGGGTTGTTAGCCCTGCGCCCAATCCTCAAACCTGGAGGAAAGTGATTTTCTAAGTGTAGCTTAGACGTGACACACGGCCGAAAGTAGGTGGTACCCAGTGAGAATCGAACTCACTACTCAGTTATAATCATTCTACCGAGACGAGCTTGCTAAACATTACACTACGCCGAGGTGCCCCTTGTGGATAGCAATGTATTTTCAATGTGCTTGAGCAGAGTCTGCAACAGGGATTAGCTAGCCATCGTATTAAACGGGTGTTAATCGGATAGGAAAAACCAGAAATTGTATTATTTCTTGTGAATGTACGCCACAAAAACCGCTGAAACTGCTCACCAAACTTGAAATATTAAGGATTGAAACTTGAAATATTGAGAAGGATTGAAATATTGAGAAAGCTTGAAACTTGAAATATTGAGAAGGATTGAAACTTGAAATATTGAGAAGGATTGAAAATTAAAATATTGAGAAGGATTGAAACTTGAAATATGGAGAAGAATTGAAACTTGAAATATTGAGAAGGATTGAAACTTGAAATATTGAGAAGGCTTGAAACTTGATATATTGAGAAGGACTGAAACTTGAAATATTGAGAAGGAGTGAAACTTGAAATATTGAGAAGGCTTGAAACTTGAAATATTGAGAAGGCTTGAAACTTGAAATATTGAGAAGTGTTGAAACTTGAAATATTGAGAAGGATTGAAACTTGAAATATTGAGAAGGATTGAAACTTGAAATATTGAGGAGGATTGAAACTTGAAATATTGAGAAGGATTGAAACTTGAAATATTGAGAAGGATGGAAACTTGAAATATTGAGAAGGCTTGAAACTTGATATATTGAGAAGGACTGAAACTTGAAATATTGAGAAGGATTGAAACTTGAAATATTGAGAAGGATTGAAACTTGAAATATTGAGAAGGATTGAAACTTGAAATATTGAGAAGGTTTGAAACTTGAAATATTGAGAAGGCTTGAAACTTGAAATATTGAGAAGGATTGAAACTTGAAATATTGAGAAGGATTGAAACATGAAATATTGAGAAGGATTGAAACTTGAAATATTGAGAAGGATTGAAACTTGAAATATTGAGAAGGCTTGAAACTTGAAATATTGAGAAGGCTTGAAACGTGAAATATTGAGAAGTGTTGAAACTTGAAATATTGAGAAGAATTGAAACTTGAAATATTGAGAAGGATTGAAACTTGAAATATTGAGGAGGATTGAAACTTAAAATATTGAGAAGGATTGAAACTTAAAATATTGAGAAGGCTTGAAACTTAAAATATTGAGAAGGATTGAAACTTGAAATATTGAGAAGGATTGAAACTTAAAATATTGAGAAGGATTGAAACTTGAAATATTGAGAAAGATTGAATCTTGAAATATTGAGAAGGATTGAAACTTGAAATATTGAGAAGGATTAAAACTTGAAATATTGAGAAGTCTTGAAACTTGAAATATTGAGAAGGATTGAAACTTGAAATATTGAGAAGTATTGAAACTTAAAATATTGAAAAGGATTGAAGCTTAAAATATTGAGAAGGATTGAAACTTGAAATATTGAGAAGGCTTGAAACTTGAAATATTGAGAAGGATTGAAACTTGAAATATTGAGAATGATTGAAAGTTGAAATATTGAGAAGAATTGAAAATTAAAATATTGAGAAGGATTGAAACTTGAAATATTGAGAAGAATTGAAACTTGAAATATTGAGAAGGATTGAAACTTGAAATATTGAGAAGGCTTGAAACTTGATATATTGAGAAGGACTGAAACTTGAAATATTGAGAAGGACTGAAACTTGAAATATTGAGGAGACTTGACACTTGAAATATTGAGAAGGCTTGAAACTTGAAATATTGAGAAGGATTGAAACTTGAAATATTGAAAATGATTGAAACTTGAAATATTGAGAAGGATTGAAACTTGAAATATTGAAAAGGATTGAAACTTGAAATATTGAGAATGATTGAAAATTGAAATATTGAGAAGGATTGAAACTTGAAATATTGAGAAGAAGTGCAACTTGAAATATTGAGAAGGCTTGAAACTTGAAATGTTGAGAAGGCTTGAAATTTGATATATTGAGAAGGACTGAAACTTGAAATATTGAGAAGGAGTGAAACTTGAAATATTGAGAAGGCTTGAAACTTGAAATATTGAAAAGGCTTGAAACTTGAAATATTGAGAAGTGTTGAAACTTGAAATATTGAGAAGGATTGAAACTTGAAATATTGAGAAGGATTGAAACTTGAAATATTGAGGAGGATTGAAACTTGAAATATTGAGAAGGATTGAAACTTGAAATATTGAGAAGGCTTGAATCTTGAAATATTGAGAAGGATTGAAACTTGAATATTGAGAAGGCTTGAAACTTGAAATATTGAGAAGGCTTGAAACTTGAAATATTAAGAAGCCTTGAAACTTGAAATATTGAGAAGGATTGAAACTTAAAATATTGAGAAGGATTGAAACTTAAAATTTTGAGAAGGCTTGAAACTTAAAATATTGAGAAGGATTGAAACTTGAAATATTGAGAAGGATTGAAACTTAAAATATTGAGAAGGATTGAAACTTGAAATATTGAGAAGGATTGAATCTTGAAATATTGAGAAGGCTTGAAACTTGAAATATTGAGAAGGATTGAAACTTGAAATATTGAGAAGTCTTGAAACTTGAAATATTGAGAAGGATTGAAACTTGAAATATTGAGAAGTATTGAAACTTAAAATATTGAAAAGGATTGAAGCTTAAAATATTGAGAAGGATTGAAACTTGAAATATTGAGAAGGCTTGAAACTTGAAATATTGAGAAGGATTGAAAATTGAAATATTGAGAATGATTGAAACTTGAAATATTGAGAAGGATTGAAAATTAAAATATTGAGAAGGATTGAAACTTGAAATATTGAGAAGAATTGAAACTTGAAATATTGAGAAGGATTGAAACTTGAAATATTGAGAAGGCTTGAAACTTGAAATATTGAGAAGTGTTGAAACTTGAAATATTGAGAAGTCTTGAAACTTGAAATATTGAGAAGTATTGAAACTTGAAATATTGAGAAGAATTGAAACTTGAAATATTGAGAAGGCTTGAAACTTGAAATATTGAGAAGGATTGAAACTTGAAATATTGAGAATGATTGAAAGTTGAAATATTGAGAAGAATTGAAAATTAAAATATTGAGAAGGATTGAAACTTGAAATATTGAGAAGAATTGAAACTTGAAATATTGAGAAGGATTGAAACTTGAAATATTGAGAAGGCTTGAAACTTGATATATTGAGAAGGACTGAAACTTGAAATATTGAGAAGGACTGAAACTTGAAATATTGAGGAGACTTGACACTTGAAATATTGAGAAGGCTTGAAACTTGAAATATTGAGAAGGAGTGAAACTTGAAATATTGAAAATGATTGAAACTTGAAATATTGAGAAGGATTGAAACTTGAAATATTGAAAAGGATTGAAACTTGAAATATTGAGAATGATTGAAAATTGAAATATTGAGAAGGATTGAAACTTGAAATATTGAGAAGAAGTGCAACTTGAAATATTGAGAAGGCTTGAAACTTGAAATGTTGAGAAGGCTTGAAATTTGATATATTGAGAAGGACTGAAACTTGAAATATTGAGAAGGAGTGAAACTTGAAATATTGAGAAGGCTTGAAACTTGAAATATTGAAAAGGCTTGAAACTTGAAATATTGAGAAGTGTTGAAACTTGAAATATTGAGAAGGATTGAAACTTGAAATATTGAGAAGGATTGAAACATGAAATATTGAGAAGGATTGAAACTTGAAATATTGAGAAGGATTGAAACTTGAAATATTGAGAAGGCTTGAATCTTGAAATATTGAGAAGGATTGAAACTTGAATATTGAGAAGGCTTGAAACTTGAAATATTGAGAAGGCTTGAAACTTGAAATATTAAGAAGCCTTGAAACTTGAAATATTGAGAAGGATTGAAACTTAAAATATTGAGAAGGATTGAAACTTAAAATTTTGAGAAGGCTTGAAACTTAAAATATTGAGAAGGATTGAAACTTGAAATATTGAGAAGGATTGAAACTTAAAATATTGAGAAGGATTGAAACTTGAAATATTGAGAAGGATTGAATCTTGAAATATTGAGAAGGCTTGAAACTTGAAATATTGAGAAGGATTGAAACTTGAAATATTGAGAAGTCTTGAAACTTGAAATATTGAGAAGGATTGAAACTTGAAATATTGAGAAGTATTGAAACTTAAAATATTGAAAAGGATTGAAGCTTAAAATATTGAGAAGGATTGAAACTTGAAATATTGAGAAGGCTTGAAACTTGAAATATTGAGAAGGATTGAAAATTGAAATATTGAGAATGATTGAAACTTGAAATATTGAGAAGGATTGAAAATTAAAATATTGAGAAGGATTGAAACTTGAAATATTGAGAAGAATTGAAACTTGAAATATTGAGAAGGATTGAAACTTGAAATATTGAGAAGGCTTGAAACTTGAAATATTGAGAAGTGTTGAAACTTGAAATATTGAGAAGTCTTGAAACTTGAAATATTGAGAAGTATTGAAACTTGAAATATTGAGAAGAATTGAAACTTGAAATATTGAGAAGGCTTGAAACTTGAAATATTGAGAAGGATTGAAACTTGAAATATTGAGAAGGATTGAAACTTGAAATATTGAGAAGGATATCCAGTCAGTCAGTTAAATGTCATATGTGATACACGTTTGACTAGGCAGAAGATTTTCCTGCAGTAGATTACCATTTCTTTCTCCAGTAGACTGGTTGAAAACAAATGCTATATCACCCAATCAGTCTTACAATTTAACCTATAGCTGAAGGGAGAAGAGATGGATTATATTATATTATTATATTGATAAGTAGCAATTAATAGCTGATCAGTTTATTACTTAATAGCAACAGAAACCAACCCCCCACTTTAGTTCCAACAGAAGCTTTAATTGTATTCGTTTCTGATTATATTAATTTGTACTAATTCTAGGGGGATCAGTTTATGACTTCATAAAAATACAAAACAGATCTCCCACATTAGGTCCTACAGAAGCTTTAATTGTATTCATTTTTGATAATATTAATTTGTATTAAATCTTAAGGAGATCAGTTTATGACTTCATAACAATACAAAACCGATCTCCCACATTAGGTCCAACAGAAGCTGTAATTGTATTCATTTTCAATTATATTACTTTGTACTAATACTAGGGGGATCAGTTTATGACTTCATAACAATATAAAATAAATCCCCCACTTTAGTTTCAACAGAAGCTTTAGTTGTATTCGTTTCTGATTATATTAATTTGTACTAATTTATGGGTGATCAGTTTATTACTTCATAAATTAGAAAACCGATCCTCCACTTTATGCCCTGTAAAAGCTTTAATTATATTTCCAGCTCTTATATTGAGTCAGTCAGTTAAGTGCCATACGAATTATATGATTGGGTGATCATGTCTGTTTTGTTCCATGAATGACTGAGCATAAGATTTTCCTGCAGTGAGTTGCCATTTCTTTCTGCGTTAGACTGGTTGCCAAATAAGGCTATAAAGCCCAATCTGTTCTGCTATTTGACCCATAGTTTGAGAGAGGAGATATGGATTTGTGTGTAAATAAATGGTACGAATTCAAATGAAATTCGAACCCGGATCTCCGATTTCTCATTCCGTGCCAATATTCATTACAGCAATTCCGAGAAGGATATTGAAATAATCCAAAATACATACCGGCAGCAAAAGATAGAAAATGAATTCAGTAAATATACAAAAATAGAAACAGGTGTAAGACAACGATGTGCCTTCTCACCGGACTTATTCAACATATACATCGAGGTGATTCTGAGATTAGAAGTCTTACCAAGATTCATTATTGGCGGCTACAATCTAACAACGTAAGATCTTCAGATGACACAGTGCTGATAGCAAACACAGAAAGGGAACTACAAGAACTGCTACAGAATGTAGTAAAGAGCAAAACAAAAGGACTAAACATCAATTGCAAGAAAACAGAATGCATAATTGTTAGCAAAAGCAACAAGTGAACATGCAAATTAAAAATTGAAAATACCAAAATCAAACAAGTACAACAATTTCTTCTTCTTTATGTGCCATGTCTCTTCAGAAGGTAAGCGATCATGGATTTCCACTTCTCTTTTCCACGTCTCTTGTCGCTCTCAATATATTTCTTCTTGGTATCTCTCCCAAACACCGCTCTGCCATCCATTTGCTCAGGCCTATCAAATATGTCTCGTGCTGTTTTTTTCGGTCTCTCTTTCCTTCTATCCGCCCTGTGAGTATTAAATTCTCCACGCCGTCCTTTGTCATTACGCGTCCCTGGAACCTGATATCTCTCTTCCTGATGTTATGAGTTTTCTCGTTTGCATCCACTTAAACAGCTCATCGTTGCTCACGTGCTCCGTATATGGCATCCTCAGCATCCTTCTGTAAAACCACATTTCTATTACCTCAAGCCTCTTCTTCATCCTTGATGAGATTGTTCAACATTCACTTCCATACAAAAGGACAGCACTTGCAATCCAGCACTCTCTTCTTTGTTTCCAGTGAGATTTTTCTGTCTCTCAGTACTCTGAATAACTTTTGAAATGCGTCCTTAACCATGCCAATGCGTCTTTGGATTAAAATATCTGAAAAATACTTTAACAAAATGGTTTCAAGTGCAACATTGAAATCCAAAGCCGCATTGAGATAACGAAAGATCCTTCCCAAAAACTAAGCAGAGTATTAAGAATCAGGAAAACTTCATTGGAAACAAAAAAAAAGACTACTATTATATAATATTATTTCTCCTATATGGCAGCGAATTCTGAACAATCTCCTCGCAGATGAGGAGGAGACGTCTGGCGACACTGAATTAAAAATCATTTTGGAAAAGCCAAAGTGCCTTATAAAAGCTTAACAGAGTATTGAGAAACAGAAAAACTTAGTTAGATGCAAAGAAACGAGTACTGAAATGTTATGCGATGTCTGTTCTTCTGTATGGCAGTAAATGCTGAACAATCTCTTCAAAGATGAAGACACTTGAAGCAACAAAAATGTGGTTCTACAGAAGGATGCTGAGATTAACATGTACGGGGCATGTGAGCAATGATGAAGTTTTAGAGAAAATGGAAACAAAAAGAACATTTGTGCTAAGTATCAGAAAGAGAGTTGAAATTTCTATGGTACATAATGAGGAATGAGGATTTGGAAAATTTAATACTCACAGGTCAGATTGAACGTAAGATGAACAAACAAAAACAACGCGTAACCAATATAGAGTGATTGAGCAAATGGTGTTGAAAGAAGGTTTAGGAGATTTAACAGAAAAATTATTAAGTTCCAAATTTTTTTTTTTTTTCAACATTTCACCCCAAGCAAGGCAGTTTTACTGCCACTGTTGCGCAGGGAGTTACATAGGGAGAAAGGAATGAGAAAGAAGGGTAGGTTATAGGGGGTGTCTGGAGGAGGGTAATAGAAGGGTGAGAATACTGGTGGAATGGGTTGGAGTGGGTGGAGAAAAGAGTTTGAGAGAAAGAATGCGAGTTAGTGACATAGGAGATGATTATTGACTTTACATTTAAATTACTGGAGATTGTAGCTGTCGGGGAAGCAAGTATACGGAAGGTAATTCCACAGACGGAAAGTGCGAAAAAAGAAGCTATTAAAGTAGAAATTGCGGTTACATTTTATCGGTTTCACTGTAAAAGGGTTGGACCTAGTTGCTAGTCTAGTAGGTCGTGTAAATTCATACAGAGGGCACCAGTGAGCAAAGTTCATTGGATCAAAAGACGTGAAAGTATTTTTAGAAGAGGCACAGTGAAGTCAAAAATTGTGATTGCCATAATTGACAACTTGCTAAAGAAATGTAGCACACAGAAGAAGCAAAAGAATATATTAATATTCAAATTCTCGAGGCACTCTATATCAAAAGCAACCAACCAACACTGAACAAAATTTATTATGAATATAGTAACAATGTCTTTGTTGTACCACCGAGGTGAATACGATTCACAGAGAAAGTGTGCTGCAATATTATTCAGCATAATATCTGGTGTCAAACACAAAACGATACAATAGATAAAATAACAGACAAGACAGAATTTACAACACAGAGAGTAGGGGTTTAAATCGCAATAGTCCCCAAAATAGACAGTCCGAATATTACTCAAATGACACTCGAATATTACGCCTCGAATGCTACTATTCTTTACTTAAATAGACCATTTTAGACCATTGGCCATTTCATAACTGAGAGTTTTGTGTCAGCCACTCTACAACGGTTTTAACAAGCATTTGATTTACTAACATTAAACATCATTTTGAAATTTATCAGTTTGCAATTTACTACCTCTGATTTTCACAATTGCTTTAGGAATGCTTCTTTACAAAACTTGTAACCACAACGGTTAATTTTAAAATAAGTATAGCAGAACGCGTTCGTGCATTTTTGCAAAATCACTATCACAGCGATTACATATATCGAAAGAGGAGATCGAAAGTATTTGGGTTAATAAAAAATACGGCGTCTTCCTTAATAAATTTCAATTATAAAACTAGAAATAATTTTACTTTTAAAATCTTTTTTTTAATTCATTGTCATTTTGTTATGGAGATATTGTTGTTAATTTTACTAAAAACAGGTATTTTTATATTTTCACATTGTTTTGTTTTTGCTTTGGGTTCTCTATTTTCCCATAGCTGGAACCGTAACTGGTGCTAGCATTTCGGGTCCGGGTGAACCTGGGAACAACAGCAACTAAAGGTGTTTCCACGATCCTCAAAATCTCAGATCTTCTAATTAGAAGTCTTGTTGCCGGATGTAGACGAAATTAAAAAACAGTTTTTTTCCGACCCAAATACTTTCAATCTTCTCCAAAGTATCCTCGTGGGTTAATTACGAAGACAAACTTATTGTAACTACGATTTGTGCGATGGTAATTTCAAAAACAGGCGTGTGAATATATACAAACACATGTGCACCTCAAGGTAGTATAATGGTTAGCAGGCTTGTTTTGCTAGAATCATTGCAATTTAGTGAGTTCGATACTCACTGCGTAAACCATACTTTCGGCATTGTGTCACATTGATGCTGTGCTCAGAAAATTTATATGGTCAGGTGCCGCTGCCGTTCTCCTCAGTGTTCTTGACAGGCTTCAAAGAAGAGTCTGTAATGTGATAGGTACTGATCTGGCAACTCGACTGCAGCCACTTCCCCATCGTCGAAATGTGGCCTCCCTTTGTCTCTTCTATAAATACTTTCATGGCTTCTGCTCAGACGAACTTAAGTCACTGGTGCCTACTCAACAGATGTTTACTCGTGCAACCAGACTGGCAACTGGGTCCCACCCATTCACAGTCAGGTGAGCCAAATGCAGACGACAATTCTACTCCTGCAGCTTCTTCTCTCGCACTTCCCGCCTGTGGAACTCGCTCCCGTATTCTTGCTTTCCTGACGGCTACAACCTCCAGAAATTTAAATGCAAAGTCAATACTCATCTATTAACCACTGGACTCTAGCTCTCTCCCCACCCCTGTATAACCTTCCCTTTCTCTCCACCTATGTATCTGTCATCGCACCTTCTTTCTCAGCTTTCTATTGTTCCTTTCTAACTAGTTTGTACTCCTCACTCTTTTCTAATTAATCTTTTTACATTTATGTAGCCCCTGCACATCAGTGGCGTTTCCGCCTTGCTCGGGGTGAAATGATTAAAATATATATATATATATGAAATGTGTGTGTATATATATATATATATATATATATATATATATATATATGCAATTTGTTATATATATTATATTACTTATATATTATACATGCGCGGTACTTATTAGAAAGCGCTCGATATTCATTCAGATAGGTGTGAGTTTGTGACCCTGGGTTTCACGCTCTTGCGATCGTCAGACAAACTGATTAATTCTTTTAAAAAATTTGCTCTATGTAGGGCTGCGTATATTGGTGTATTTTTGTGGAAGTGGGAGAAAAATTGGGAGGAAAATTTGACGTCGTGACAAACGTAGATATAGATACACACTTGTACACCCATTGACGCACGCAGAGACATACACACATGCTCCCGCCCACCGGGGCTCACGCAAACATAACTATATGCGAACTGTATGGGGCTTGGCATACGTATGTATATGTGTGCCGCTGCGTACATACATACGCACTTGAATGGTGTATTTAAATAGGGTAGCGATGTCAACTTGCAGACGGTTGTCGATTACTATTCTCTGAACCATATTATCTCGTGCGTACATATGTACTTATGATGTGGTCGATGTGAAACTGTGATAGGTAAAAATTGCTATGATTTTTAATTATTTAAGACTGTATTTTTATTTTAAAGTCGGTTATTAACTTGTTTTTGGTCGTTGCACATATTTAAATGGTAGAAATTATAGTTTGTAATGCTTGTTAGTTTTTATGTGGTGATAATTATTTTACTGCAGAATAGAGGAATAATTTACGTTAATGATGATTGCAGACTAATACGGCAATAGTAATTGTGATGTGGTAGTAATGGTTGTGTTGAGGTTGATGATAATAACAATTGTGGTAGTAAATATTTATTGTAAAGCGGTAGTAGTGGTTATTAATGGTGGTGGAATGATAATAACAATAAATGCAGTTATTATGATGGTAGTTTGAACTAGAAAATAATTGATAGGATTATGGTATCAGCGGTTCCTTTTTTTTTTTTTTTTTTTTTTACCAGTTTGGTATAAATTGTGATAATAGGTATTTATTTTCATGTCTGCACTTGGAAATTATTTCTGATCATATGTTTAGTAAGTTCGTTTGTGAGGTATGAGTTATAATTGCTACTTTTTCATGTAGGCAAAGTAGGCATTTTTTTAATGTTGTAGGCAGGTGCTTTTGTCAAATTTTTCCAGCTTATTGTTGGTGAAATATTTCTGTCTTTTAGATACCATACGTACGTGGATAGTGTAGTGCTGTTCGAGTATTTTCTGTTGGAGAATGAAAGATTGTGCTTTTTTTTTTCTTTTCTTAATTAGTCCCTCAGTAGCACCGATGTAGTTTGTTGACAATTTCTCTGGAGTGGACATGTAGTTCCATTTCAGCAGTTGCATTGAGGTCCTTTGGTTGCATTATTGTAGATTGTTATTTTTTTGTTGTGGCTTTTTATTATTTGTACTATACATTTTGTGCAGTTGTAATTGATTTTGACGTTATTTTTGTGAAATATTTTTGCTAATCGGTTTGTCACCGGGAAGTGTTTTTCTATTAAGTTCTGGAATGTCTTACTTATGTTTGTTTTGACGGTTTTGTTGTATGGTGGAATAAACCAGATAATATTTCTTATTCTGTTTTTTGCGTTTTCGTTGCGGATGTGTATATCGTAGTTGTTGTTTGTAACGGCACACATATGCATATATATATGCCAAGCCCCATACGGTTCGCATATAGTTATGCTTGTGTGAGCCCCGGTGGGCAGGCGCGCGTGTGTGTGTCTCTGCGTACGTCAGTGGGTGTACAAGTGTGTATCTATATCTGCGTTTGTCACGACGTCAAATTTCCCTCCCAATTTTTCTCCCACTTCCACAAAAACACACCAATATACGCAGCCCTACATATAGCCAATTTTTAAAAAAATAATCAGTTTGTCTGACGATCGCAAGAGCGTGAAACCCAAGGTCACAAACGCACCCCTATCTAAATATATATATTTGTGTATTTAGGCAGCAAATTTTCTTTTAGACATGTCAGATTGAATAAATTGCAAACATTGTTAGCTTATTTTTAATAAAATCCGTTCATACTCACTGATAATTTTTTCGCGTATTATAATTAAAAGATATAAAAAACGAGCTGTAATCTCACACCCCTGAAGATGATCTCGGAATAAGATTGAAAGTACTTAAGAACATCGAGAAATTAATAATAATAACATCTGTCAACGTTACAGCTCATTTCTGACATCTTTCAATTATAATACGCGAAAGATTATCCGTAAGTAGGAACGGATTTTATTAAAAATAATCAAACACAATGTTTGCAATTTATTTAATCTCACACGCGCACACACACACACACACACACACACACACACACACACACATCTGGAGAAGAAAATTTTAAAAATAGTTTCCACTTCTGCTATACGCGTGACTCTTCAGAAATGAATTGCGTTCTTTCGGTAACTGGCGTGTGTATACATTGCTTCTATACAACACGTTAAAATTTCCTTTCTCTGATTCCATGCGCCTAAAGCTTAGGGAGTAGCGACTCCGACTGACACTAAATCGGTCGAGTTTCGATCCCGGTCAGAAGCAAGTGAATGTGTCTAGCCACACTGATGAGCTGTGATACAGCGAAACAGGCTTGTATGTGGATGACTAATATATATATATATATATATATATATATATATATACGGAGAAATTGTTACCAACCAAAGATAGAGAATACAAACAGTGTACTCAGTGGTAGTCGATGGAAGAAAAATGAATCCATGCATTTAAGCAACAGATTCGGTCGTACTTTGAACTCGCCTTGCTGATTCCATATTTCGACCAGTAAGCATTTTGCTGCTAGCACGTCGAGAACTTCTTTAGCCACTGAGCAGCCTATGGCATTGATCTCGATAATAACACAAAATGACTTGTTGGAAAACCAAGAATGCAACAAACAGTTGACCATCAAGCGAAAGTGATTGACTTAGCGTGGTTTGCGGGGCTAATTATTCCAAACAGCCCTGTTGCAAAGGATTACGGCGAGGTAGGTCAGAGACCGAGACACGAGCGTAACGCTGAGGAAGAAGGTGAAATCCTTCTCAAGATGGCTACCGGTTTTCATTGTGCGAGCAACCAAGGTCTTAAAGAAGGCAGCCAGGCCTTATTAAGTCTCAAATAATGAGCCATTTTGTTGGTATTGTTCATTTCCTTCTTCTTATCTTTATTAGTCGAGGCCATACATTTTTCTTCTTCTTTGCCCTCATCTTCGACTTCCGTTCATCATCAACATCGTCATTATTATTATTGCTACTTGGCCATTCTCTTTCTTTCCTTCCGGTTCCAGCGTACCGCTTAGCTTTCTTCAGGATATCAATTAAGAATGTGAAATTGATTCTAACGTTGTTAGCCTGGCGACAGCTTACGGAAGACCTGAAGCACTACAAACAACAGATCTCAAAATTGGTTCTGCACTCAACTTAAACATACACACGGCATGTTACATGAAGACGAGTGACAAATAAATATATAAAAAAGACAATCTTTTATAGAGACGCATGCAGTAACAAATAGACAAAGACGGAAACGAGAATCTATACGTGGAGACAACTAATAAGACATAATAGAAAAGCTATTCAAACATGTGTTTCACTCCTTATAGTAGGTGTCGTCAGGCAAGAACGAGAGACAAACTTGTGCGTAAAGAAAGGGTGATGGAATATAAGAAAGAAATATTACAGATTGTCATCAGATATGATGGCCAGAGAGTTAACGCTTTCCGTACTGAAGCCACTAATGTCTGCTAGATCTTAAATTTAACCAACTCCCAATAGATCTGTTTAACTCTCACTCTCTCTCTTTCCCTCAGTCTTATATATATATATATATATATATATATATATATATATATATATATATATATATCCAAACAAAAACTGACATGTTAGTAAAATTCTAAATGAGGTCCTATTAATAATAATTTTATTAATATTAAAAATGATCCAGGCAGAGAGTTCATGTAAATAATATTACTTATTTATTCACAGAGCCAAATATATATTCAAATAAAACTTCGAGAATCACATGTGTCGTACCATCATTTCCTCGAGTATTCCTCGTAGAAATGATCACATGAGACATGTGGTTTTCGAAGTTTTATTTGAATATATATATATATATGTGTGTGTGTGTGTGTATATATATATGTGTGTGTGTGTGTGTGTGTGTGTTTGTACTTCAATAAAAATACACTGCAATTAAGTTATAGTTGTACTAATCTAGAAAAAATATTTAAAAAATCATAATGATAAAAATTTTTAATAAAATTTAAACCTAAATGAAAATAAGAATAATTCTAAAATGAAAATCCATAATTTAGACAATGAAATATGTAATTGTAGAAACGCTATAGAGAGTCCATTGGAAAATAAATTATTTATCAATGTACTATTTCTTCTGCTGATAACCCTGGTAAGAAAACAATTTATATTGGTAGCATTAAAGGTGTGGGCGACAAAGTGAACCTCGCTGCCGAGCTTGAAAAGGACCTCCAATCCTGTAGTGGCCTGGAGTAGGAAATGACTAGTAAATTTCAATGCATCTAAAACGAAGCTGTTATCAACTAACCACCACAGACAATCGCATCTACCTCCCATTAGCATGGAACAGGCTTGCCTCCCAGAGAGTAAAACACAACGCCTCCTTGGCCTTACACTTTCTGCGGACCTCAAATGGAATGACTATATTGAATCCATTGCCAAATCTGCCGCTATGAAAGTCGGCTCTCTGTGCAGGGCCCGGAGGTTTTCCCGCCTGAATCTATCCTGTACATATACAAATCTACCATCAGCCCATGTATTGAATACTGCTGCCATATCTGGTCGGGTGCCCCTGCTGCTCTCCTTGGGCTTCTTGACAAAATACAAAGGAGGATCTGTAACGTGGTTGATAGTGACTTGGCAGACCGGCTGCAGTCACTCTCTCACCGGCGTGATGTGGCTTCCCTGTGCCTCTTCTACAAGTACTTCCATGGCTTCTGCTCCGATGAGCTTAGATCACTGGTGCTGCCTAAGCACGAATTTACACGAGATACTAGATTAGCAACTAGGTCCCACACTTTTACAGTTAAACAAATAAGATGTAACCGTAAATTCTACTCCAACAGCTTCTTTTATCGCGCTTCCCGCCTGTGGAACTTCCTCCCACAAGTCTGCTTTCCCGACAGCTACAATCTCCAGGTGTTTAATAGACACCTCCTATCACACTAACTCTCAATTATTCTCAGAACACTCTCATCTACCAAACCCTCATTCTCGGTATCCTTACCCGCCTATCACCCACCCACTGACATTTCCTATATTTAATCATCTTATGTTGCCCCCTGCGCAGTAGTGGCAGTGACATGCCTTGCTCGAGGTGAAACGCTTAAAAAAAAAACATACAATAATGCCTCCCTGATTAAAGAGGTCTTGCTTGTTTTTAACCTTTTAAAACCATTCAATTTAAAATAACCACATCACTTGACAAGACACAAGAAGTGTCGAAACACAATAGGTACTTTTGTAGAGATATTGTAACATATCCATGTTATAATTTCTGAATAAATATTATTAGGTCTACTTTGAATTGAGCACTTTTTTAAAAATGGTGTTTCTTTGGACACGGAATATTATTCCACCCATATATAGTCATCCGCAGACAGATCTGTTTCGCTGTATCACAGCTCATCAGTACGGTTAGTCAGCCGATTGTCTTTTACCCAGGATTGAAACCCGACCGAATTGGCGTCAGTCGGCGATTCTACCTCTGAACTACGGGCGGTCGGTAAAAGTAGGCACACTTTTTAGCGTGTATATTATCATTATACACGCCCAATAGCTGAGAGTGTTCTAATTCATTGTTGAATGAACGATGCGTAGATGCCAGAGTAGCTACTGTTTGTCAAAGTCTACCATTATTCCAGGGTGCTCAATCAGGGAAAGAGATACCAAGAGAGACTCGAGTCGACAGTTATAGTATATTCGTATTTAAATACTGTATATCTAAGTTAACATCGATTAAATCGTTGGAAAATATCTGATATGACGAAACATATTTGGAGTCGACGTGATGTAGTGTAAATAATTGACAATTTGCATTTTTGGAGAGTAAAGGAAATACAAGATTCTGCATACATGAGAAGTGCTTCAGTTAAAGTCGTACAGATTTTAACCCAATGTGGGTTTCCTTTAATAAAATGGTTGTTGCTGAACATTATTTACGCCTAATAAAAACCATAGAGAAATTTTCTTGCCTACCATAAAAGTGGATGACTTTAGTATCCGAGAGAGCAATATACTGCATCTTCTTGGCCTAACTCTCTCAATCATAATTAAATGCAATGACTACATCGATTCTATAGCTGTATCTACTGCTAAGAAAGTTAGGTCACTGTGTTAGGCCAGAAAACTTTTCTCGTCAGATTCCGTCTTTTATAAATTTACCATTCTTCCTTGCATTGAATACTGTTGTCATATTCTTTTCTCGTACTTCCTGTTTGTGGAACTCCCTTCTGTTTGCTTGCTTCGTTAATACCTTTTTCTTCTTCTTCTTCTTCTTCTTCTTCTTCTTCTTCTTCTTCTTCTTCTTCTTCTTCTACGTACCTTGTCTTTTCAGGACGTAGGCGATCATGGCCTTCTACGTCTCCCTATCCCTGGGGGCTCTTAGCACCCTTTCTCCTGTAACAACAAGCACCCCCCGTTCTGTCATCCACCTGCTCAGGCCCTTCAAATATGTTATTCGCTTCTTTCTTCTGTCTCTCTTTCCCTGTATCTGGCCTGTTAGTATCAGGTTCTTCAAGCCTTCCTTCCTCATTGCATGTCCCAGGAACTTTAGTTGTCTCTTCCTGATGCTCAATATTAATTTCCTTTCCGTTTCTATTCTTACAATCTCCCAAAGTTTAAATGCAACGTCATTTGTCATCTTCTCTCACCTTGATTCCTATCCATTTCTTACTCTTACTTCGACATCTCCTGTACCTTGCTTTTTTCTCTCACTGTAACCCTCGCGCACCAGTGGCGGTTTTGCCTTCCTTAGGGTAAAATAATTATCATTCATATATATATATATATATATATATATATATATATATATATATATACTAGCAGTATAGCTCGGTGTTGCTCGAATGTAATGAAAGTTTAAAAACTAATCCATGGTCTTGGAGCTCAGACTCAGCTTAAAGAATATTTGTGTGAAGTTTGGTGACAATCGGATAAAAACTGTGGATTTGTATAGAGGACATACAGACAGATAAACAGACACACACACAAACATCTTGCCTTTTATATATAAATCTTATCGATTTTCTGCACTATTGTAAGAACTGCAAACTTGAAACTTCTGAATATCGTTTCTTGTGTCTTTGTCTGAGTGTATCAAATTTGATTAAAATCGGACCACTCTTTCTATAACCCGACTTTTTCGATTATCGATTTTCGATATTTATTGGGGGTACCTCGATACAAAACATAGCTAAGAACACTCGCAGACGCTTATAGTACAACTGTATAAATTTTCAAGAAAATCGATTCAGCCATTTCGGAGTCTATAGGTAACGGACACACACACACACACAGACAAAGTTCCATTTATATATATATATATATATATATATATATATATATATATATATATATATATTGTTTCTTGGTGCTGTTATTTTTGCTGAAATGTATTCATACTGTTGATGTATTGAAGTGCATTTTCCTCCCATATTTTGGTTTTATTTCTTGGTGAAAACGGTGTCAATTTTTTCTTTCACAGACTGCGATTAACGATGGCTGAAGAATCATTGTAATGATAGTGTGTATTATAATGATAGTGTGTATTATAATGATAATGTGCATTGTAATGATAGTTTGTATTAAAATGATAATATGCATTGTAATGATTGTGTGTATTATAATGTTAATGTGCATTGTAATGATAGTGTGTATTATACACGAGAAATGAATTTTCCGGTATTTCATAGCCCAAAATTAAGGGTGCGTTTTTATACACGAAAGTGTATTATACACGAATAATTACGATAACTTTCGCAAAGTAAATCTTCATAAATCTTTCCCCGAAGTTTAACCTGAACACTAGAAAATCAGTAGGTTTTTTAAAGCCAGAAAATATTTTTCGATTGTAATTCGATTGTAATTTCTTTTTTCAGATAATAATGATATAGTAATTCATACTTTTCCCAACAGTATTTGTGCGTAAGTTAATATAAACTACCGAGAATTCGTACTCCACACTCCGAATTACAATTTCGTGTCGTTACCCGATACCCCACCCGCGCGTCCAAGCTTACAGAACCTGTTGTTTCCAAGTGGTCACTTATCTAGGTACTGACCAGGCTCGACATTGCTTAACTTTGGTGATTATACAGGAACTGGTGTTTCAGCGTGATGTAGCAGTAAGATCTTTTTACCAAGGTTTTGCACCTTTTATACCAAGGGCTGACACCTTTATACCAAGGGTTGGGACCGTATGGCACGCGTTCTACGTGGCCCGCCAAGCAACTTCTAATAGCACAAAGTCGCAAATGACATCAAGAAGTCCGAAACAATAACTACTACAACTCAAAGTAACAAAGTATATTGCTGATATTGGCTAAGATTATACAAGGTCAAGGCTCCCATTAAAAATCTTCTTCTATGTGCCTTGTTCTTTCAGAACGTAGGCGATCATGGCCTTCTACGTCACCCTATCTCTGGTGGCTCTTAGCAGGCTTTCTCCTGTAACGTCTCGCAGCCCCCGTTCTGTCATCTACCTTCTCATGCCCTTCAAATATGTTATCCGATGCCTTCCTTTGTCTCTTTTTCCTTTTATCTGGCCTGTTAGTATCAGGTTCTCCAATCCCTCCTTCCTCATTGCATGCACCAGGAACTTTAATTAAACGTTAAAAAAACAGTTTATTTCTATTAATGTGGTTTACATATTATTGTATATATTACTTTATAAAACATATTGTAGAATAGGTTTATTGACCTTGACTTGCATAAAAATACGTATGCTGTTGGCACACTGAATGATTTTAAAACTCTAATTCGTCACACAGAAAAAAGTTGTCGAAGCCTGCTTTATACTACACGCATATACAAGCTTACAGCGCCTGGCATTCTGGGTACTGAGCAAGCTCAACATTAGTGATCGTATGGGAACCAGTTTTTCAACGTGATGTGGCCCTAAGACCTTTATACATCATGTATATCACAGATTGCGGATGTACGTTGTGGCGCAGTGGATATTGGCTCGGAAGGAGAAATCGAGGAACTGATTTCGAATTCCCCGATTTCGAATTCCAGTTGACCTCGTTGCATTCACTTCCGCGCAAATACCCTTGGAAAAGGTATTAATCCTTCTCTTCCCTCCAGTTATGGGTTAAAAACGGAATAGATTGGGTTCTATAGCCTTGGCTGGCAACCAGTCTACCGCAGAAAGTAATAGCAACCTACTGCGGGATAATCTTCTGCCCAATCAGTCATGTCTCTTTCGAGACATGATCGCCCAAGCGTGTATCACGTATGGAATTTAACTGACTGATATCACAGATTACTGTACTTGGTATACTAGTTACTGACCAGGCTCGACATTGCTTAACGTCAGTACAGAAACCGGTATTTCAGCCTAGAAATAATGCCAAACCGTTAAACACTAATTAGTTTTGTAATGGGTTAATTAGCAAAATGATTTCTTCTGTGTTAATTAACAAAATTACTAAATATATAGTAATTAATAAGATTACTAAAATTTAAAACCATAATGCTTACAAAAGATAACGGCGAATTGTCGGGTGATTTCAGCGATTATTGAGTCGGAATCAGGTCCATCGTTTATAATACCAAACTGTTTGCGGGGTGTTTTTTTAACGAAGAGGGCGGTCAAAAGAAAAGATTGTTCATTGTCTTGTAAATCGTTTTCTCTTCAACGCGTCATTCACCGTCCGACCCTCTTCACTAGTCACTTTCGCCTTTCAGAAAGATATTAAAAATGGCGGGCTCACCGCCTCCTATTACCCCTGTATGCGTAATCTCCGTAACACTCGTTGCTTCTCGTTTTCAACGAGATAAACAGAGCCAGCCAGACGTGGCTTTGATGTCTGCAAATCATTGGTCGTCTCACTGAGCAGTAAATTACAACTGACTGCGCATGATCAACGAGTTTTAAGCAGCCGACATCCAAATCCGATGCTTTTTTTCCCTTTACTCCTTTCTTCCCACCTTCGTTGTCATAATTCCTTTTGCAGCCAGCAAATAAACCGCCAAATGTTGGCGGGTTGTCGGTTATACAGAACCTGTCCTTTGAAAAGGAAACTGAACCTAATTATATGTAACATGCAGGGGCCGTGCGGTTTAATGGCCTGGGTTAATTATATATCAAGTTGGGATGGTAATGACAGTGATAAGCTGATATAAATGGTGAAGATTAGAAAGAGAAGATGCAGACAGGAAGCAGACGAACATAACATGTACCAATTATATATATTGGGTCTCTTTTGTAAGAGCGTTTATCGCACAAAGCGAAGAAATCGAGAGAGAAAAAGTAACACAAACCGTAAACTAAGAAAATTATGACAATAAAAGAAAGAGTTATTAATGTGAGATACATTTATTTATTTCTTCCAATAATTTGGTCATATATATATAAAACAAAAATTATATCACACAGAATGGATGTTCCTATAACTTAACATTTCCAGGAGTTAAGCAGGATTTGTAATTATATAGTTCACGATATCAACAGACACAGAATTAATAATAAATAAAATTAAATACTAAATGAAACTACTTAATTTTATTACAATATGTGTGTGTGTGTGTGTGTGTGTGTGTGTGTGTGTGTGTGTGTGTGTGTGTGTGTGTGTGTGTGTGTGTGTGTGTGTGCACATTTACAGTAAGATTCACTCTTTACAAAACCCTCGAACCACTCGAAGTAGAGGGTTACATTCATAGGCAGCTTATACGGATAGGAGTGCAAGATAACGGTTAACCCTAGACTTAAAAATGTTAAGATTGTAGTGATCGGGAAAAAGTCCTCTTGCGCTGTTGGACTGGGACTTTTCTTCAATGGAATCCGGAGGAAATGTGGATGAATTTCTCCAATATAAGTGGAATACCGGGTCCTAGCCGTGAAGGTTAGATCTGGTGGAACGTAAGCATAAGATTACGATACAAGATGTGATAGATATTCGAGGTAGAGGGTTGATTTAAGGGGTAGTTTAAATGGGTAAGAGAAGATAACAGTTAACTTTAGACTTGAACAAGTTAAGATTCTAGTGATCAGAGAAACATCCTCTTGTGAGTCCGTTCCACAGAACAGTGATTCGCGGAAAGGTGTTCAAATGGAACTTACTTCTCACTGATGAAATACGGATGGGACGTTGGTTGTTTGTGGGGGGTGCGGCGGCCCCTTACCGAGAAGGTTCTAACTGGAGAAACAAAAGAAATGCAGTTCTTCCCCGTACTTTTCGTGGTCGTAGCAATGGAACAGCGAGAGGCTGGCCATATCCTGGCTGTAAGAAAAAAGGTTAGTGATTGGAAACTAATTCGTTACCCACAAGGACTCGGAGACGCTTTTGGACTCTATCGAGGCTAGAGTGCGCACTATATATGTAATTATAACATTTGTCTATACGTCTGAGATTAGGTAGTATTTAACCTATTTACATTGTTCGAACGATTGTTCTCATCTTTACTGCTATGTTTACGACGTTTCGGCTGTTGAACTCACCGGTCTTCTTCATGTGCTAAGAATTTCCAACCGACACCTTTAATACGTACTTTGGGGTATATCATTCTCATTCCATGTGCGACACCACTTCTGGTAGCCATGTAGTTATCGCCCTTTCACATCACTATTGAAGTTACTTTTTCACAGCTGCTGTAGCCGGGTATTGAACTCACAACTCTTTGGGTCAAGTCACTGGTGTTCATATTTCAAACTTTGATGCTAATGATTTTTTCTTTCATTTTTTTACTAGTGTTCACATTGAAATCTTTTGTATTACAAAGTCCTTGAAGTGGGCATTTATTTTTGTCCTTGCAGTTGCATTCTTTATGAGTGATCTTGCTTTGTACAATGCTATCTAATTTTCTGGCGTTTTGCTTTTTTAAGAAACTTTCTAGCTAGAAAGACACCTTTACGACCAGGTAGTTCAGTCTCAAGTCTACATTCAGAATAGAAAACTTAAAAAACTGTACAAAACTGGCTAGCTACGTGTGGAAATTGAAATTAAAATATGGAAAAGACCCAGACGTAACGTGGAGTATAGTAAAAACAGCCAAGCCTTACAACGGTGGCAAAATATGTAGATTGTGCCAGGAAGAAAAATTAACGGTTATGTTATTCCCAAACGAAAATGAACTATTGAATGAAAGAATAGAAATTATGACTAAGTGTAACCATACTAAAAAAATACCTATTAGGTTTATACAACCATGGATGAAAACTTTATAATTTCTATAAATTGCGCGTTCAAAAATACACCGTCACGTAAGCGTTCAAAAAACATCACCGTTACGTGAACGTTCTTAAAAAAAAACGGTAAACGGTAAAATCAGTTATTGCAAATCGCCTGAAGACACCACATGGTAGAAACCTAGGTCGCGTAATAACTCGACCTAGATTTCTACCAGGCGATTTACAATAACTGATTTTGCCGTTTTTATAAGGACGCTCACATAACAGGGATTTTTTAACGCTGACGTCATGAGGATATTTGAATGTGCAATTTTTAAAATTAGAAGAAATTATAACGTTTTCATCCATGGTTGTATGACCCTAAGAGATATTTTATGGTGTGGCTACATTTAGTCATAATTTCTGTTCTTTCATTCAGTAATTCATTTTTGTTTAGGAATAACAACTTTTCTTCCTGGCACAGTCTACATAATTTGCTACCGTTGTAAGGCTTGCTTGTTTTTACGATACTTCACGTTATTTCCGGGTTTTTTCCATATTTTAATTTCAATTTCTACATAGATATTCTCTTGAAATATCTTTGGTCATCGGAATTAGTTTACAAACTCTTAAACAAATAGTAATAATCGTTTGTTAGAGTAAGGTTCGATGAGGATACCATTTTTTCCAAGTCGAATGTCTTTGATTACTCGAGCGGCATAAAATCCTATTGTATTGACATTAAATTTATCCATATTTTCGGTTCACGAAATATGGATATTTCCTTTTCAAAGAGTTCTTCCAAAAGAAGTTTGTTAAAAGTAAATTTCAGCTATGATTGGCAATCTATCGAATGTTATTAATAGCTGATCTCTCACATGTTCCATCAAACACTTTTTCAGATCATTTTAGAATGAAAGTCTTCTATTTAACACTAATTTATCATCGTGTTTAAGTCATTGATAACTCTGCTTACCATTAAGGAAAAAGTAAGAATCAGTTTTTTTCTTGCCAGTAATCATTTTGGTCCCATAAGTTTGCTGGGCCTGTCTAAAAACATCGCTCACAATAAAAAAAAAAAAACATGTCATATATCCAAACTATGAACACGTTTTCTAATGTCTTTCATAACTTTTACAGCAGGATTTTTTTTACCATCACCTCGAAATCAAATCTACACAGACGGCTTTGTCTTGGCGATTGTTTAGGCTTTTTTAATACCAGGTTCCTTCAGGACTAAGGCGATCATGAGTCTCCACAGATTCCTTTTTCATCTTTAGCTGTAAAGGTACGAAATGGAGGAACTAAATAATGGAGCTCACGTGAACACGTGACATGGAAATATTGATAAAATAACGACATGCTTGTAATTTTGCGTCTCGGGAAAAAGGGGATGTAGGGTGGAAAATAATTCTTTTCCCACAGAAATCGCACAAAGCATTCTGAACTCTATCAATGCTAGTGATTTACGAAAACACCATGTTGAAACACAGGTTCTCGAAAGATCACTGAAGTTGAGCCTAGATGGGTGACCGCTTGGGAATATCAAATTCCATAAGCTTGGGTGCGCAGTTCGTGTAATAAACAACGTCTCGGAATTAAAAATACCCTTGGAAAGGTATGAATGTATCACTTCACTCCCCACTATGGGTTAAGTAGTAGGACATGTATTAATCAATCATTATTATCTCCAAAATATATATATATATATGTATATATATATATATATATATATATATTGTTTTTCTTTAATCCGAAGTGGAAGAGTAGGAAGGTAAATTCCAAGAACCTGATCCTAATCAATATTTAAATTTTTTAATATTAAAAAGTGATGCAGGCAGTATTAAGAATACAATGTATTAAGAATACAATGTATTAAGAATACAGAGCCAATATAAATTAGAGAAAATTTTCAAAATTCAAAGGTGTCGGATGTACATTTCGACATAGGATCTCTAATAGAGATTCTACATCACGTCAGCGACATTGTTTTTTCCAAATGTCGAAGGCCCTGAGTTAGAGTTTAGAGGGGTTGTCCTTTTCCACTAGAGTGACCCCTCTACACTCTAACTCAGGGCCTTCGCCATTTGGGTCGCTGACGTGATGTAGAGTCTCTATTAGAGATTCTATGTTGAAATTTTCTCTAATATATATACATGCATATATATATATATATATATATATATATATATATATATATATATATATATATATATTTCGGTTTTAGATAACATGCTAAGGGTTGGTAAACTGTAAAAAAACAAAGCAATCAAGGCTAGAAGGTGGACATTGAGAAGATTCAGTTGCAATACCACACTACTACGTGTTGGGCTTAATCTGATTCCTGTAAAGATGAACCATGGAAGAAGGGGTCAGTTACTTCCTGGTGTGGTAAAAATGAACTAATCGTTTTCTTTTCTCTCTCTCTCTCTCTCTCTCTCTCTCTCTCTCTCTCTCTGTGTGTGTGTGTGTGTGTGTGTGTGTGTGCGTGCAATCTTCTGTGTATATGAGTTTCTCTTCGGATCTGGAGTGAATCTGTCACGCAGTCGACATTTAAATCAAGGAGCCTCATTGACAATGCAGATCTCATCGTGATAATAACAAAAACAAAGGATGCGATCGGTTATAATACAAGGGTCCACATTAAATTAATTCGCTTGTTATTATAAGAGAATCATTATTTGATGCCAATATGATATGTCTTACCATAAGTACAGAATAATATAATTAATCTGATGAGAGATAAGTTTTTGTTTATTTTACTTCATATCAGTTTAAGTGGGCATAATGATTTCATTTTTTTTAATCATATCACCCCGAGCAATGCGGTAACGCCACTGATGAGCCTCTTCACCTGTTCAATCGATGTGGGTGGAGTGTGAACCGGGCGATAGTTTAGTCTATCTACTCCAATTAAAAAAAAAAGAAAAGAGTGAAAAGATTAACAAAGAGAAAGCCGGAAACCACATCCTAAACAGGGAACAAGGGATGAGCCTCTTCACCTGTTCAATAGATGTGGGTGGAGTGTGAACCGGGCGATAGTTTAGTCTATCTACTCCAATTAAAAAAAAAGAAAAGAGTGAAAAGATTAACAAAGAGAAAGCCGGAAACCAGATCCTAAACAGGGAACAAGGGATGAGCCTCTTCACCTGTTCAATAGATGTGGGTGGAGTGTGAACCGAGCGATAGTTTAGTCTATCTACTCCAATTAAAAAAAAAAAGAAAAGAGTGAAAAGATTAACAAAGAGAAAGCCGGAAACCACATCCTAAACAGGGAACAAGAGATGAGCCTCTTCACCTGTTCAATAGATCTGGGTGGAGTGTGAACCGGGCGATAGTTTAGTCTATCTACTCCAATTAAAAAAAAAAGAAAAGAGTGAAAATATTAACAAAGAGAAAGCCGGAAACCACATCCTAAACAGGGAACAAGGGATGAGCCTCTTCACCTGTTCAATAGATCTGGGTGGAGTGTGAACCGGGCGATTGTTATCTACTCCAATTAAAATTGTCTATCTACTCCAATTAAAAAAAAAAGAAAAGAGTGAAAAGATTAACAAAGAGAAAGCCGGAAACCACATCCTAAACAGGGAACAAGAGATGAGCCTCTTCACCTGTTCAATAGATCTGGGTGGAGTGTGAACCGGGCGATAGTTTAGTCTATCTACTCCAATTAAAAAAAAAAGAAAAGAGTGAAAATATTAACAAAGAGAAAGCCGGAAACCACATCCTAAACAGGGAACAAGGGATGAGCCTCTTCACCTGTTCAATAGATCTGGGTGGAGTGTGAACCGGGCGATTGTTATCTACTCCAATTAAAATTGTCTATCTACTCCAATTAAAAAAAAAAGAAAAGAGTGAAAAGATTAACAAAGAGAAAGCCGGAAACCAGATCCTAAACAGGGAACAAGGGATGAGCCTCTTCACCTGTTCAATAGATGTGGGTGGAGTGTGAACCGAGCGATAGTTTAGTCTATCTACTCCAATTAAAAAAAAAAGAAAAGAGTGAAAAGATTAACAAAGAGAAAGCCGGAAACCACATCCTAAACAGGGAACAAGAGATGAGCCTCTTCACCTGTTCAATAGATCTGGGTGGAGTGTGAACCGGGCGATAGTTTAGTCTATCTACTCCAATTAAAAAAAAAAGAAAAGAGTGAAAATATTAACAAAGAGAAAGCCGGAAACCACATCCTAAACAGGGAACAAGGGATGAGCCTCTTCACCTGTTCAATAGATCTGGGTGGAGTGTGAACCGGGCGATTGTTAATTGTTAAAAGAGAATGAAATCCTTGACGGCGCATACAGAAAATATAAACAGTGCAATTAAAATATAAATTAAATACGATTTCAATTCTTTTGCTTGTACGTGTGATGTTAGCTTTTAAGGGACATTACTGTTTCTAATGATTTAAAGAGCACGATTTTTTCTTCCATGCGGCGTTAGTTTTATAGTATAAAGTGTTCCTCGATTAATTATAGAGTAATTTTTTATAATCGTATGGCCCTAAGCAAGGCATTTTAAATTACATATGGTTGCAATTCTTTTGTTTGTACGTGTGATGTTAGTTTTTGAGGGGCATTACTATTTCTAATAACTTAAAGAGCACAATTCTTTCTTCCATGCACACAATAGGTTTAGAGTATAAAGTGTTCCTCGATTATTTATAGAGTAAATTTTATAATCGTATCGCCCCAAGCAAGGCATTTTAAGAGCCACTGTTGTACAGCGGGTTACATAGGAGGAGGGTTATGAGAAAGAGTGACGGGCTACAGGGGTATCAGAAAGTGGGTAAGAGAAGGATGAGAATATTTACATTTAAATTCTTGGAGATTGTAGCTGTCGGGGAAGCAAGTAAATGGAAGGGAATTCCACAGGCGAGAAGTGTGAGAAAAGAAGCTGGTTGATTAGAATTTGCGTTTACAATTTATTGGTTTCACAGTTGCTAATCTTGTGGCTCGAGTAAATTCCTATATAGGGGGCTAAGTAAATTCATCGGAGCAGAAGCCGTGAAAGTATTTGTAGAAGACACACAGGGAAGCCACACTGCGCCGGTGAGAAAGTGACTGTATCTAAGCTGCCAAGTTGGGATCGATCGCATTACAGATTCTCCGTTCAATTTTGTCAAGGATCTCTAGGTGGATAGCAGGAGCACCCGACCAGATATAGCAGCAGTATTCAATGCACGGGCGGATTGTAGATTTGTCTATGAGTAGGAATGTTTCAGACAGGAAAAATTTACTGACCCTGCACAGAGAACCGATCTTAGCAGCGGATTTGGCTATAGATTCTATATAGTCGTCCCACTTGAGGTCTGTTGTGAGAGTTAACCCGAGGTGGTGCAGTGTTTTACTTTCAGGGAGACGAGACTGATCCATGCTAATGGGGGTAGGAGCGATTGTCTGTGATGAATATAACCAAAGCAATTGCAAAATTATTTAAATTTGGTTGATTTTTGATGACATAAGTAGTGTTTGAGACTTTGGATTGAATCATGTTTAATGACTAAAGGAACAGAATTCTTTATTACATGCGACGATAGTTTTATAGTATAGATAAAATACCTACGAAGCAGAAAATATAACAAAATTTCATAGCTAAATACACTGCTAGGAAGGGTGGGTCATTGTGTCAGTCCAAGAAGTTTTTTTCGCCTGAATCCATCTTGCACGTATACAAATCAACGATTCGACCGTGCATGGAATACTGTTGTCATATCTGGTCAGGCACCCCTGCTGTTTGTCTCGGTGCTCTCGACAGGCTCCAAAGGAAAATCTATAATGTGACTGGTCCCGACCTAGCAGTTCGACTCCAGCCACTTTCTCATCGGCGGGATGTGACTTCCCTCTGTCTCTTCTACAAATATTTTCATGGCTACTGCTCCGACGAACTTATGTCACTTGTGCCCCCTCCACAAGAATTTACTCGGGCAGTAAGACTGGCATCAAGGTTCCACCCTTTTACAGTTAGACCAACCAAATGCAGGTGACAATTCTACTCCATCAGCTTCTTTTCTCGCGCTTCCAGCCTGTTGAATTCCCTTCCATATATTTGTTTTCCTGACGGCTATAACCTCCAAGAATTTAAATGCAAAGCCAATTACCATCTCTTATCCGCTTAAGTCCAGCCCTTTTTACATCACCCCGGCGTATCTTGTTCTTTTTCGTTTCTCTCTACCTTCGTAACTGTCTTCACTCCTGTGTTCGCATTCTTCTCTTGCCCTTTCTCTTTCACCCACTGTAGCTGGTTCGTCTTGGTCTTCACTCTTTTCCTATCTGAAACTTTAACTCTCTTATGTAGCCCCCTGCACATCAGTGGGTGAAATTTTTTTTTTTAATCATCTCACCCCAAGCAAGGCATTCCACTGCCACTATTGCGCATGGGGCTACATAGGGGAAGGTAAAGAGAAGGAGTGGTTAGACATAGGGAATGTCAGGAGGAAGGTGACAGATGAGTAAGGATACTGAGGATGAGGGTTGGGCAGATGGGAAGAGTGTATGATAGAATGGGAGCAGGTTAGTGTGTTAGGAGGTGTCTATTGACCTTACATTTAAACTCCTGGAGATTGTAGCCGTCGGGGAAGCAATCGTTTGGAAGAGAATTCCACAGTCGGGAAATGATTAAAAAAATTATCTCTAACTTATTTATATTATTATTTTATTGTTATGTTATCTTTTTTTATTTTTTTACATTTTTAATGATTTAAAAATCAGAATTTTTTCTTACATTCGACAAGAAATTTTCAATGAAACCTATCCGACGACAAAACTATCAAAACACATTCATCATTTTTAAAAACCAAAGTTAAATTAAAATCTGTAATAAAAGACGAAATGCCTCGAGGAAAAGTTCTTTTGCTCAGCCTTGGCTTTTTCTTTGACGGTTTAAGTTACTGATGAATTTTTTCGGATATTTATCTATTGATTATGTTGTTATTTTTATATTCGTTCTGATTTGTGACATTTGAGGGAAGAAGATAAGGTAAATGTAATACTCACATGACATATTGAATGAAGAAAGACCAGAGAAAAACAGTGAGCAACCTACTTAACACGTTTGGGTGAATAGATCGTAGAACAGGGGCAAAGGGTGATAGTAAAGAGTTAACCGTTGATTAGTGCAACAAGAGTCAGGAAGGTGTGGACAGCCATCATTGCGTTTGTTCTTAAGGGGTTAGATACATAAAAGAAATACAGGGTGTTTCACAATTGCTAGAACAAATCAGCGGCCGCTCAGATCTTTCCTGCTGACTTTATTCTCTTCCTGTTTTCAGATTATCCCTGGGAAATATTTCACATTCTAATATATTCTTCTTATTCTATGTGGCCTGTCCTTTCTGAACGTAGGCGAGCATGGCTTTCCACGTTTCCCTATTCCTGGTGGCTCTTAGCTCGCTTTCTCCTATTACAGAACCCTCGTTTTGTCATCCACCTGCTCAGGCCCTTTAAATATGTTATCCGCTGCTTTTCCCTGTTTCTTTTTCACTCTATCTGGCTTGTTAGTATCAGGTTCTCCAAGCCTTCCTTCCTTATTGCATGTCCCAGGAACTTTAGCTGCCTCTTCCTGATGCTCAGTATTAATTTCCTTTTCGTTTCCATCCTTTTCAAACCTGCATCATTGCTCACAGGCTCGATGCATGACATCTGCAGCATCCTTCTCTAGAACCACATTTCAATTGCTTCAAGTTTTTTCCTTCATCTTTGATGATATTGTTCTGCATTCACTGCCATATTGAAGAACTGACATCGCATAGCAATCCAGTACTCTTTTATTTGTTTCTAGCGAAATTTTTCATGTTTCTTAAGACTCTGCTCAACCTCTTGAACGTGTCCTTCACCATGCAAATTAGCCTTCGGATCTCTGTGTCGCACTTTCCGTCTTCTGTTAGAACACTTCCCAGGTATATAAATTTTTGTACCTGTTTGATTTTAGTATCCCCCACCTATATTTTGCATTTTCGGCTGCTCTTTTTGCTGATGACCATATATTCAGCCCAATATAGCAAAATCATGCCTTAAACGAGGAAGTAGAAGATATTTTGCATAAAGACATAACTTTCTCCCTACCAGATCCAGATCAAGCAGTAACTGACCCAGGCCGATATGGAACAGAAGGTAACCACTTGCCAGTGGTTTTTGCAAAAGAATTTCGATGAATTCTTGAATGATGCCTTGTTTTAGAATAAAGCCTACTCCCTCTTGAATATTCGTTAGCGTTTAAATCTGGTCATAACACATTACATTGCATTTAAATATATAGTTCTGTTAACATTTCGAGATCTCACGCGGTGTGAAGTTATAGAACCGCATTACAAATTTACGAATTGCGTTTGGTATTTAGTAACTGTTATTGTTGCTTAGCAAAGTTTTATGTCAACACAAAATAAGATCATTTTTGATGGTGGATGTTTTTATGTTAAGGTCCCTGTAACCTCTCTGAAGATAGCTCATGTGAGCCGAAAGTTTAGAACCAACTTAATAAAAAAATATCCAAATGTTGGAGAATTTTGGTCTTTATTTTCACCTGAAATTAAATCTAAAATGCTATGTTTAGAATGACTCATGATTAAACATAACAGACATCCATCGTCTCTTATTTTTAACAGTATATGTTTAGAATATATATATATATCATAACTATTTAACATTTATAACACGAGTATGTTATAACATCACTACAATTAGCTATTTTGTTCCAACACTTCTTGCATCTTGTCAAGTGATATTAGCTCCTTTTATAGATGAGCACTTTGTTTACTTTATTTTTATATCATGGATAAATATCGATTTGGGAATATCTTAAAAAAACATTCCCACCACTTACAAACGGGGATATTTCTGCAACTGAAGACCTTATTAAAAGAATGAGATAGAAAGCACATTTTTCTTCCTGATCAGAACCACTTACCTAACCACAAATTTTGTACTTTTAAGACTTTAAAAGCAACACCAATTATTGAGGCACTCTCTGGATTTGAAAAGTATCTATCTGAAATCAAAAACGGACTAACTTTCCATAGGAAAAAGAACTCTTTCCAAAAAATCTGGATAATATTGTTATAGATATAAATAAATCCGGTCATATCTATGTAAAATCTGATACAATCGCCAATTTTTATAAGTTATCTCCTAAGGATTATGACACACTGATTAAAAATACTTTAATAAAAAATTATTAAAAAAAAATTGACACTACTACTTTAATCTGATAGATAGTATTAACTCTGTTGGCAAATCGATTACTCAAAAATAGTGTATAAGTGAACAGGTCAGTAAATTACAAGGTAAAGAAGCTTATGTTCTATTAAAAGACAATAAATCAGATTTCAGAACCAAGCTACCTATACGTCTAATTAATCCTACAAGACTGGACGTCAGAAGAACCAGTAAAACCATCTTGGAAAAAACTCACCAGTCTATTAGAAGCATCCTCGAAATCTTACAGTGGATTAATACCTCGGCGCGTTATTATCTGGTTCAAACGTATCCAGAATAAAAATAATACTTTTATACAATTCGACATAATTGATTATTATCCATCCGTATTCAAAGATCTTTTCAATTTGGCCTTGGAGTTCACCCAGAAATACTCTAACATTTCCAAGAATGATTTATCCAGAAATTCTGTTCTGATCTACAACAAAGAATAATATACTAAAAAAACTACCAACACCTACTTTGACATCGCAATGGGTTCATTAAATTCGGGTAGGACTCTGAGCTTTATGGGCTTATTTATCCAGTATAATTTAAGTTTCTATAAACCCGATAATATTGGTTTATATAGAGTCTATGGCTTATTAATAGTTAAAGATTCTACAAAATCAAAGTAGATCGTATTAGGAAAATGATCCTCAGAGAACTGATGAATTTAGATCTTAAGGCCAAAATAACTACTAACATTAAACAATTAGAAATTTTGGATATTACCATAGATCTTAACAATAACTTTTCAACCTTTTATGAAGGTTAGTTCTAACCAAGTATATGTACATCCTAATTCTCACCATCCCCCGTCAGTCATTAAGCAAATTCCCTCTTTAGTCGAATTTAGAATCAGCGCTAACTTTTCTACAATGATAATTTTCGATAAACGTAACGAATACTATAATTCTGCCATTAGAAATAGCGGTTATAAAGGTACTACTATTAATTAATAAATCCCGTTAGTAATGACTATATTAAGAAGATAAAATCTAGAAAGATCATCTGGTTTACTTCCCCTTACAATCTGATGGTTAAAACTAAATTGGAACAAGAATTCTTAAACATTATAAATAAACATTCTCCCAAAACTAATCCCCTTTATAATATATTTAATGATAATATTCTTAAATTAATCTATTGTTTCGCGGATAACCTCAAACAAACAACTAAAAGATGTAATAAGAAAGTCCACAGCAAGTATAAAAATTTAAAAAAACTTGATGTATTGCATTGATGCGGTAAATAATGCCAAATATAATAAAACTAATACCAGCGGATGCAATTATAAGAATTCTAATGATTGTTCACTACATAAAATTTTCTTAAATATTTCCCTAGCTTATATTTGCACTATTTCTAGCCTTGAAAATCCTAGTATTGAAAAATTATATTGGGAGTACTAAAGACTCGTTTAAAACCCGCTGGCACTAACATGTAATATCTCTCAATAATGATACTTATAAATACAGTAGCTCATTATCCAAGTACATTTAGAGTTTGAAAACAAAACTCCTACAGTAAAATGGGAATTTATTAAAAGAGGTTAAACTCGTAATTCCCTATATACACCATGCTATCTTTGTCTTAATGAGACAGGATTAATCTATTAAGCCAAAGGAATGAACTTACTGTTAACTGTAAACGTAGTTCACCATTTACCTTAAATATGGATAGTAATGATATAAATGACTATAGACTATTCTCAAAACGCCAATTATTTAACCTTATTTACTGAGTATTTAATATATTATAGAGTGTCAAGTTAATATTTGTTAGGTATTTAATCTGTCAGAGAGTGCCAAGTTAATATTTGTTATGTACAAAAGACAGCATAGATTGTCAAGTTATATAGTTTCTAGGTATTTAATCTAGCAGAGCATGTCAAGTTCATATTTTATAGGTATTTAATCTAGCGTAGATTTTCAAGTTAAATCTAAACTTATTTATAAATTGAACTTTGTCTCTCTGTGTGTGTGCGCCTCTGTGTGTGTGTGTGTGTGTCCGTTAAGTATAGACTCCGTAACGGCTGAACCGATTTTCTTGAAATTTTAAACAGTTGTGCTATAAGCGTTTGCGAGTGTTCTTAGCTAGGTTTTGTGTCGATGTACCCCCGATAAATATCGAAAATCGATAATCGAAAAAATCGGGTTATAGAAGGAAGGAGTGGTTCGGTTTTAATCAAATTTGATACACCCATAGACAAAGACATAAGAAACTATATTCAGAAGTTTCAAGGTTGCAGTTCTTCCAATAGTGCAGAAAATTGATTATATATATATATATATATATATATATATATATATATATATATAAAAGGTAAGATGTTTGTGTGTGTGTGTCGGTTTATCTGCCTGTATGTCTGTATTTTTTTCAGCCCTTTTATTTTAGTTTTTGCTCCGGGTTTGACTCTAAGTAGGTATAATTGTAGTTCTTAGTCTCAGCCATGACACCATTTACTCAGAGGACTTATTTAGCCTTCAAAATTCAGTTTACGACGAAAAAAACTTATTTGATATCGATACCAGGAAATTAAAATTTGACTTACATCCATTCATTTTTCTTTCAGTCTACGGTTTCGCTTTGACTGGAAACAACTATTGCTTTTTCGTCTTTCGTGTCAACGTCCAAAGAGTCTGAGCTCCAGGACCATGGATTCGTTTTAAAGCTTTCATTACACCCGAGCAACGCCGAGCTATACAGCTAGTATTGAATAGTTATGATTCCTTAGGCATTAATTTCACATGGACTCTGATTTCGTTATTATTATCTATGTTAAATTGTATGTATATATATTTTTGTATGGTTGTTTCTACTTTTGTTTATATATGAATATATACACCTGGGTAAATGAGCTTGTCTATATATAAATGCATGTATGTAAGCGTGCATGTGGGTTTATGTACTAGTGTGCATATAGATATATTGATTTACATATATGCGCGTATATATATATATGTATGTATGTATGTGTATGTGTGTGTAACTACTTTTATTTGTGTATGTCTGTGTGTGGATGTATGTGTGTATATTTGTGTGTATTTATGGACATAGTTGTGTATAAATAGATCTGTCAGTCAGTTAAGTGCCATATGTGATACACGCTTAGGCGATCATGTCTCGAAAGAGTCATGACTGACTGGGCAGAAGATTATCCCGCACTCCGCTGAGTTCTATGTTCCTGGTTACCTTCCCCTCTTCAGGAAGGACTCCAACGTCTATATGCATGGGCTTGGTGTATATGTCAGCGAACACCTACCCTTAGCTAGAGTAACATCTCTTGAATCCCTGGACCAGTCTTTCATGTGCTTCCGTCTCTCAATTCTAAGCTCCGTTCGCTATCTCTTCTTCCTCTACCGCCCCCTCTCCTCCTCTGACTGTTCAGTACTTGACAGCATCTCTGACAATATAGACAAGGCCATTTCTTCTCACCCATCTGCCCATGTTTTCGTGTTTGGTGACTTTAACGCCCACCACACTAAGTGGCTCGAAAACTCTGTAACCGACACTGCTGGTGTCCACACCTTTAATTCTTCAATCTCCCAATCCCTTACGCAAATGGTGGACTTCCCCACGCGTTTCTCTAATAGCCCTAATGGAAGGGACTCGCTACTAGACCTCTGCTTCACTTCCACCCAAAATTCTTGCACCACCAGACAGCTGTGCCCTCTCGGAAATTCTGACCACGCCGTAGTTTCTGTCAACATCTCGTTCCACTCCACCCCTACCCAAGAAACCTAGACCAACAGAATATCCTACTGCTATCAAAGAGCAGACTGGTATTCGTTCCGTGACTTCCTCTGCGACGTCCCTTGGAACAATGTTTTTAGTCTTCCCGCAGAAGACTGTGCATCAGAGGTCTCCTCCTGGGTTAAGGCTGGCATCGATGCTTTCATCCCTGCCAGGAAATTTCAGCTTAAATCCCATTCATCTCCTTGGTTCTCGCCAGCTTGCTCGGCCGCCATTGCCCACCGGAATCACTTCTTCCGGCTTTATCGTAGCCACGCGTCGGACCAAAACAGACGCCTTTTCGCCTCAGCTCGTAATAAGTGTAAAAAGATACTGTAATATAACAATCTGGCCCCACCCGAGGAAGTGATGCAAGCGATGGTGTTTTCCATCGGTGAAGGGGGCGGCGAAGCGACAAGACAGGTGTTTGTGAAATACATCCTGTCGAAGCCGGAGCGGATGTCGTTTTGACCTTATTTCCGACAGCGGCGGAAATGGCTACAGAGGCAAACAGATCAGGTGCCTCTTAGAATTACGTGGGCGTTGCGTGGGCGAGGCAAAAAACCGGAAGGAAAGTCCCGGTTCTAGAGGACTATATAAAGACCTCGACACACGGATTCGCCAGTAGCAGAGAACGGCCGGTGGAAGCAGAGAGAGACAACACAGGCAGACTACACTCCCGTCAGCCATTCTATATGCGCCCTCACCCTCCCGTTCTCTATTCCACACAGTTCGTCGTCATTAATAAAAATATAACCTTATATTTTTATATATGCGTGTTTGTTGTTTTGTCGTCATACGGCGATATATAACAATACTTAACGAAGCTATGATGCTGTTTGCTGCCAGAATGAAGCAGCGCGTAGCATCCTCTAAGTTCGGAGCCAAAGACTTCTGGCGCCTCTGTAAAAGCGTGCTCAACAAGTGTAAGTCCTCAATACCCCCACTAATCAACGAGTTTGAGGTCCTCACCTCCTCAGCGGACAAGGCTGGATGCTTTGCGCGTAGATTCTCGATTAATTCGTGTCTGGATTCGTCTGGAGTCCAGACACTCGATTTCCCGTCTAGAACTGAGGCCCAATTGAATGACGTCCACATCACGCCCTCGCTGATTTCTAGCATAATATCAAAACTTGACCCTCACAAAGCGAGTGGTGGGGACGGAATCCCAATCATAGTCTTGAAGAAATGTGCCCCTGAACTCTCCTCTGTCCTTTCTAAGCTCTACAACCTCTGCCTATCTTCCTCCTGTTTTCCTGCCTGTTGGAAGTCTTCAAGAACACTGGTGAACTCTCGGACCCCGCAAATTACCGCCCTATCAGCCTTCTTCCGATTTTCGTCAAAGTGTTCGAAGCCATTATCAATGCCGAGGTCGTTCAGCATCTCACAGCCCACGGGCTCCTATCGGACAAACAGTATGGGTTCAGCTTCATCAGGTCTACTGCTGATATGCTAACGACCATCACCGAGTATATATACCAGGCTCTCGACAAGAATGGAGAAGCCCGAACTGTCGCCCTGGATATCTCTAAAGCATTCGACTAAAGCATTCTACTGAAACTGCGAAGCTACGGCATTACTGGACTTTTGTTGGACTTAATCTAGTCATTCCTCTCCAACCGCACACTGAAGGTGGTTTTAAACGGACATGCCTCCCAGAACTACCCTGCAAACGCGGGTGTCCCCCAAGGCTCTATCCTAGGTCCTACGCTCTTTCTAATCTACATCAATGATCTCCCCGATGCCATAAGATCACAAGTAGGCATGTACACCGATGATACCACCGTATACGCTCGCCTCGATCAAAAATCTGGTGTTGATGATAAGGCGAACCTCGCGGTAGAGCTTGAAAAGAACCTCCAATCCGTGGTGGATTGGGGTAGGAAATGGCTCGTAAAATTCAATTCTTCAAAAAGAAGCTGCTGTCAATAAACCACCACAGACGACCGCACCTCCCTCCCATTAGCATAAACAGGCATGCCTCCCAAAGAGTAAAACACTACACCTGCATAGCCTGACACTCTCAGAGGACCTCAAGTGGAATGACTACGTGGAATCCATTGCTAAATCCGCTGCTATGAAAGTTGGCTCTCTGTGCAGGGCCCGGAAATTCTTTCCGCCTGAATCTATCCTGCACTTATACAAATCTACCATCCGCCCATGTTTTGAATACTGTTGCCACATCTGGTCGGGAGCTACTACTATTCTCCTAGGGCATCTGTAATGTGATTGATATCGACCTAGCTGGCCGCCTGCAGTCACTCTCTCACCGGCGTGACGTGGCTTCCCTGTGCCTCTTCTATAAATACTATCATGGCTTCTGCTCTGATGAACTTAAATCACTGGTGCCCCCTAGGTGTGAGTTTGCACGAGATACTAGATTGGCAACTAGGTACCACACTTTTACAGTGAAACCGATGAAATGTAACCGCAATTTCTACTCCAACAGCTTCTTTTCTCGCACTTCCCGCCTGTGGAATTCCCTTCCGCATGCTTGCTTCCCCGACGGCTATAACTTCCAAGAGTTTAAATGTAAGGTCAATAGACACCTCCTAACACACTAACCATCCCATTCTCTCCAACTCTCCCCCTATGTACATCCTAACTCGTCTATCGCTCTGTGTAACCCTCCTGCGCTATAGTGGCAGTGGAATGGGTTAAATAACAGGACAGCTTGGGTTCTATAGCCTTGGTCGGCAACCAGTCTACCGCAGAAAGCAATGGCAACCTACTGCGGGATAACCTTCTGCCCAGTCAGTCATGTCTCTTTCGAGACATGATCGCCCAAGCGTGTATCACGTATGGCACTTAACTGACTGATATGATTATGCATTAGAATATGACTGTGTTTGTCTTGAAATCTATATAACTCTCTACCATGATCACCTTATCCGAATTCAGACTTCTTTTTCCTTCTATGTACCCTGTCCCTTCAGGACATAGGTGATCATGGCTTTCCACGTTTCCCTATCCCTGGTGGTTTTTAGCACACCTTCTCCTGTTACACCATGCAACCCTCATTCCATCATCCACCTAATTAGGTCCTTCAAATATGTTATCCGTTGCTTTCCCCTATCTCTCTTTCCCTCTATCTGGCCTGTTAGTATCAGATTCTCCAAGCCCTCCTTCCTCTTTGCATGTCCCAAGAACTTCATCTGTCTCTTCCTGATGCTTAGTATTAGTTTTCTCTTTGTTTCCATCATTTCAAGGACCTCATCATTGCTCACATGCTCTACCCATGATATTCGCAGCATCCTTCTGTTAGAATTCAGATTTACATCTATCTAATATATGTAGCGTCTATAGACACTTCTTTCATCATTGAATTGAACAGATAAATTGATTCTTCGCTAAAAATAGTAGATAAAAAATATGTGTATGCATATGTATGTATATGTGTATATACACTTCGGGCCAGTGTTTAAAAAAATGATGTATTTCATAGTATTTTTAGTATATTCCTTCCAGCTATGGGTTAAATAACAGGACAGATTGGGTTCTATAGCCATGGCTGGAAACCAGTTTACCGCTGAAAGCAATGGCAACCTACTGCGGGATAATCTTCTGCCCAGTCAGTCATGTCTCTTTTGAGACATGATCGCCCAATACGTGTATCATTCAACTGACTGACTACATTTTTGAGATGAGGTATTATTTACATTATTCAACCTGCTGTCCTTATTTTTATTGCCATGTTTGCGATGTTTCGGCCGTTGTAAGCTCCGGCCTTCTGAATTTATCTATACTTCTAAGATGATGTAGTATATACATTATTTACTTTTGTACCTATTTTTATTGCTATCTCTACGACGTTTGCGCCGTAGTACACTCAGGCCTTCTGTATTTGTCTATACTTCTAAGAGAAGGTATATTTACATTGTATAAGTTACTCGGACTCTTTTCTCATTTTTATTGCCATGTATGTGACGTTTCAGCTTTTCGCATTTGTCTATACTTCTAAGATGATGTAGAATTTACATTATTTAAATTGTTCAGAGAGTGACTCCTATCATTATTGCGATGTTTACGACGTTTCGGCCTTTGTACGCTCCGTCCTTCTGTATTTGTCTATACTTCTCAGACGAGGTGGTATGTACATTATATACATTGTCAGGAGATTGTCCTCATCTTTATTGCCATATTAAACATACGGAACAGAATCTGGGCCGAATGTTTTCTCAATCTCTACACCCTTGACCTCCGCAAGTCTAGGCTTATAAGTTATCTTTACTTTAAGATTTGTCAATACGGTGTAAACTGTGTAAATAATTTAACACCACATCTACAGAATATAAACAGATATTGAAAGAATAACCTGAAGAAGGCTGGAAGATACAACAGCCGAAAGTTCATTAATATGAGGGCAACAGTTCGAACAATGTAAGTGGTGTAAATAATAGCCAAGTTTGTTCAGACAAACCCCCTAGAATATTACTTTACGTTAGCAAATCTTCTTCCCCCAGATGAGTTAGTATTTACATTATTTAAATTGTTCAGACTGTTCTCCTTATGTTTATTATCGTGTTCAAACATGTGGAACAGAATCTAGGCAGAACACATGACTTAATAAATCCAGGGACTAACTAATGAAATAACAACTATTAGGCGAAATTCGACTTTATTCTTCAACAAAGTTTTCTTCTAGGTTGATACACTTATTGCAACGCTTCTATAACAATTCGATGCTATTTTTGTAGAAGGATTTGTTTATGGCATTAACATACGCCTCAGTTTCCTATACCACTTATTTATTGAAGCCAAATCTCTTTCCTTGGATCATTATTTTGAGGTCTACAAACAGCCAGTAATCGCTGGGAGCCAGATCTGGAGAATAGGGCGGTTCGAAGTGCAAGTTTTGTCATCGTTGTTATTAACTGGTCGACACGGTGCGTTGTCTTGGTGAAAATCATTTTCTTTTCTTTATTTATGACCATTGTTTACGAGTTCTTCCTTCAAAACGCACCAATAATGCTATATAATATTCGCTATTCATGGGTCTTCCTTTCTCAAGGTAATCGATGAACAAAATACTTTGCGCATCCCTAAATACAATAACCGAAACCTTTCCTGCTGATGTTTGTATTTTTGGTCACTTTGGACGGCTTTCATTGGCTGCTGTCCTCTCAGTTGATTGCCGATTTGACTCCGGAGTGAAATGGTGGATCTACGTTTAATCAATTGTCACACAATTACGCAAAAACTCCTTCTTGATACGTTGAAACAGTTGCAAACTACGCTCTGAATCGGCGACGCGTTGTTGTTTTCCGAATCACTGCACTCTTGACCTCTGCAAGATCTTCCCCGCATATCTGCATAAACTGTGTCTCTTACCCTGTAAGTCTCTACCTGCGAATTGCTGCTTTGCGGAACAGAATTCCATCAGGATGTTTTACTAATCACTGCCTGCTTGACCTCCGCGTCTCGGGTTAAACGTTATCTTTCCTGCATAGCCCCATAAATTTCACCTCTTGTCTCTTCTTACGCTCATACAACACAACCTACTTTGAGTGGCTCTTGCGTTTTTTGTGTGAACGTAAATATAAAAAAGAGTGAATCAATAGAAGAATTAATACGAATTACCTTGCTTAGCATAAACAGCGTAATAAGAAAAAAATCTACCCCGTGGGAAGAATAAAGGTTTTATTTCCGACAGTGTTACCAAATAAAAGAAACATCTGATAAAGACCATAGTTCCAACAGTCGAAGCGTCGAGACTAAAACAACCAAGGTGAGAAAAAATGCTGATTAAACAAAATAATAATTTTATTCTGTAACCGGATGTGCGTTGTGGTGAAGTGGATATCCTGTTCGAATTTCAGTTGAATTCTTTGCATTCACTTACGCACAAATACCCTTGGATAACCTTCTGTCCAGTCAGTCATGTCTCGAAAGAGACATGATCGTCTAAGCGTGTACAACATACGGCACTTAACTGACTGATTCTGTAACCATTTAAAAGATGATATTTGTCAATATATCGTACGATATGTCATTCCTGTGTCCGATCTGATTTAGTATTTGTAGTCATCCTTTCTTACACTCAGCTTCAGAAGGATGACTTCCCCGTGAATACTGGAGAAATTACCGATTTGTTATTAACAAGGAAACAAGGTTGTTTTAATTCTGTGTTTAAGCCGGAAATGCTGCTTTAACGTATTTGCCCTAAAGCAGAGACATTGTTCGATAAACTAGGTCTGCATCTGAGGTTGCCATAAGCTGCCCTTGTAAGAACTTCGTTGGATCATTGCTGACCTTGTCCATGTTGAATCGTTCAACCGCCACTAGAGGGCAGTGTAATTAGTGTGAGAAAAGGGGGAAGGTGTCAACCTTGTAAATGGGCTGAAGAGAATGATAAGCTTTTTGCCTGGAGACATGTAATCTATTCATCGAGTTTTATAGGAAGATCGATTATTAATATTCTGTGGTTATGATCAGTGCAGGGCGAAAAGAAAGAAAGAAAGAAAGAAAGAAAGAAAGAAAGAAAGAAAGAAAGAAGAAAAAAAGAAATCCTTTGATTAGAAGAAATAATAACGAAATGCTGTGAATAAGAAAACGAAAGAAAGAAGGAAATGATTTGATTAGAAGACAACGTACTTCATAGAAAGAAAGAAAGAAAGAAAGAAAGAAAGAAAGAAAGAAAGAAAGAAGAAAAAAGAAATCCTTTCATTAGAAGAAATAATAACGAAATGCTGTGAATAGGAAAACGAAAGAAAGAAGAAAATGATTTGATTAGGAGACAACGTACTTCATAGAAAGAAAGAAAGAAAGAAAGAATTTCATTAGAAGAGAGAAAATATTTCATTGAAAGAAAGAAAGAAATTATTTCATTAGAAAAGAGAAAGTATTTCATAGAAAGAAAGAAAGAAAGAAAGAAAGAAAGTATTTCATTAGAAAAGAGAAAGTGTTTCATAGAAAGAAAGAAAGAAAGAAAGAAAGAAAGAAATTATTTCATTAGAAAAGAGAAAGTATTTCATAGAAAGAAAGAAATTATTTCATTAGAAAAGAGAAAGTATTTCATAGAAAGAAAGAAAGAAAGAAAGAAAGAAAGAAAGTATTTCATTAGAAGAGAGAAAGTATTTCATAGAAAGAAAGAAAGAAGGAAAGAAAGTATTTCATTAGAAGAAAGAAAGAAAGAAAGAAAGAAAGAAAGAATTAAATGTGTATAGACAAATAAATAACGCTTGCCTCACAAATTTTGGTCCCTGAACCAAACACGAAATATGATACCAAAAATAGCAACTTGCCTGAAGAGCATAGATCACTTGACGTCAATCTAAACAAGGAACAAATCGAAAGTCAACACCTTTACATCAGTCCCCACCGCTTGGCATTTTGTTATTCATTTAGGAGACATAAGGTCAACATTTACGCTTCAACTCTTCTGAGATCCGCCATTGAAGTTCAGCCCGTGTCAATGGAGAGAAAACAAGTGATCAAACCACTGATCCGTTCAGCTACATTTATCTGGTTCATGTCACTCTTACTGAAAGGGGAACGATTAAAATCATCCTTATTTTTAGAATTCATCTAATGTTCATCTGACTACAATGGGCTCGCACAATAGAGCCAAATGAACATTAGGGATTTTTGTGACCCTTGCTCAATTATGGATCGGTATTAGTGTTATTTGTATATAAGAGGTGGATTAAGACAAAAGTTTCACATTTGTAATTAAAAATTGGCTCTTAGGTCGAGAAATTCTGATCTCCATTGAAAAGCCCAAAATCCTGAAAATGTCTTAAGCTTTTTGCATTTAACCAAATTAGTCTAACTGGAATTCAAACCGGGGAGCCGAGTTCGAATTCAAGTTGACTCCATTGTATTCACTTACGCGCAAATACCCTTGGGAAAGGTATTAATCCGTCTCTTCCTTCCAGTTATGGGCTAAATAGCAGGATATATTGGGTTCTATAGCCTTGGTCGGCAACCAGTCTACCGCAGAAAGCAATGGCAACCTACTGCGGGATAATCTTCTTCCCAGTCAGTCATGTTTTTTTTTATATAATCATATCACCCCGGGCAAGGCGGTAAGGCCACTGGTGTGCAGGGGGTTACATAAGAGTGAAAAGATTGGAAAAGAGAAAGCCGGAAATCACATCCTAAACAGGGAACAAGGGATGAGCCTCTACACCTGTTCAATACTCTTTCGAGACATGATCGGTCAAGCGTGTATCATTTGGCACTTAACTGACTGACTGAATATAATAACTGAAAAAATAATTAACACTCCTACTGGGCATAAAGTGGGTTATCGGTTTTATATTATTATGAAGTAATAAAATGATCCCCCACTAATTATACTTAATATAATAATGTAATATAATCTATCTCTTTTCCCTCCAGCTAAGAGTTAAATGGCAGGACAGATTGGGTTCTATAGCCTTGGTCGGCAACCAGTCTACCGCAGAAAGCAATGGCAACCTACTGCGGGATAATCTTCTGCCCAGTCAGTCATGTCTCTTTCGAGACATGATCGCCCAAGCGTGTATCACGTATGGCACTTAACTGATTGAGTCTTTCTTTGGGAGTAATTTTCAGCGCGAAAAAGGGATTCAGCTGCGAAAAAGTAGGAATGAAGGTTTAGTTCTTGTCGATAACTTGAATTCAAACCGGGGAGCCGAGTTCGAATTCCAGTTGAATCCATTGTATTCACTTTCGCGCAAATACCCTTAGGAAAGATATTAATCCGTCTCTTCCTTCCAGTTATGGGTTAAATAGCAGGACAGATTGTGTTCTATGGCCTTGGTTATTCATTTAGGAGACATAAGGTCAACATTTACGCTTCAGTGTGAAAGCTAGGGTGTGATATTTGGTGCTGACACCAAAAATTATATTCATAGCTTTTATCAATTTTTGAGGGTTGATATATATGTACAATTTAAAATTAGAAGTATATTTCTTTTTCAGACGATCTTTAAATGTTTTTAGAGGTCGTCTGTGAAATGTACAGAAATACTTCATTTCCGCAGGTTTTTAGCTTGCAAACTGGCTTCAAAAGAATAAATTCCAACATAATTCTAATCTTGTGAATTAGATACATAAAATGGAAAATATATTCAAACTAGAATCCTAATTATGAATCACTGTGCGTTGTGGTGCAGGGGATATCGGCTCGGAACGAGAAATCGGTAAGCCGAGTTCGAATTCTAGTTGCATTCACCTTCGAGCAAATACCCTTGGGAAAGGTATTAATCCGTCTCTTCCCTCCAGTTATGGGTTAAATAACAGAACAGATTGGGTTCTAAAGCCTTGGCTGACAAACAGTCAACCGCAGAAAGTAATGGCAACCTACTGCGGGATAATCTTCTGCCCATTCAGTCATGTCCCTTTCGAGATATGATCGCCCAAGTGTGTATCACCTATGGCACTTAACTGACTGACTGACTGACTGACTGACTGACAGGCAAAATATGCAATTTTCTACTGTATCCGAAAAGTAAAAATATGCAAAAAGATTACAAAAAAGTCTAATGAATTAATAAGGTCTTAATCGAGTTGTTAGATTATAATTAATCAAAAAAAATAGATAAAGGCGTATAAAACACCATAAAACTGCTGGGTCCAAATTATAAGACAAAATGTTTTAAAGTTGCCTTGTTTATTGAAAATCTAATTAAAACTATTGCACTGTATAACATACTAGCAGCTTAGCCCGGTTTCCCTGAGGTAGTTTAAGGAATAATAAGAAGAAAATACACATGATGAATTTACACAGCAAATACTTACACAACGTCCATCCTCGTCACTTTTATAGATATAGACTAGCAGTTTAGCCCGGTTTAATTCTGGTAGTTTAAAGAAAAATAAGAATAAAAAACATATGATTAATTTCCATAGCAAATACTTACACAACGTCCACAATCGTCACTTTTATAGATATAGATAACAAATTAGAATGTTTCTATTCAATTAAGGTGGGAGGAGGAGGGGCAACATATATGGATATAGATTATATAAAGTGGGGTGATTGATTCTATATTATGATCAATACATAAACTGATCCCTAACTTTGTGGGGTGATAATATATATTTTTCTACCTCTAATTTTGGCTTTCTGAAAAATTTCAAAGTGTCGTTAGCGTTCTAAAATTTTGATCTTGATATATCCCGGGAAGGAATATCAGGGAAAAGAATAGTGCAAGAATAATAATTAAAACTGAAGATAGATTAGAAGAGATTTATTATACAACAGTACAATAAACAAATAGACGTACTGTACCACCCCAACGGTCCGTCCCGAACAATTTCTCCGGCGGCCGTTCTTCACGCTGTGATTTTGCCGGGAATTTGTAGAAAATGTCGGACGAACAGCTGGGGGTACACGATTGACTATAAGGAACGAACTTCCACAATTTGGATGAGTTGAAAAGGATGCTTTATTCGTTTAGAGTTAGCCTTGTCGGTTGGGGCAGGCGAATGTGACACACAGCTCTAACTCTAATTAATGGAGATCAACAAACCCAAACTGAACAAAACAAGACGAACGGAGATCCTTACTTCAAGCTCGCACCCGGCTGACTCCTTTCACCTAACTCGTCTTAACTTAACTCGGAAAATATACCTGAATTTATTTAAAATTGACCGGAAACCCGGAAATCCGGAAATGCTTTAGACCACCGGTGACAAACACCGGCGACTGTAAGTCTGAAATTTCAGTTATCTTTTTTTTTTATCTTAATAAGTCTTCCGCCGGAAAAGGCTTGATGTGTGGTCAAGATACAGTAAAGGACAGCCTTTGACCGGGTCATCGAAAACCTACCCGCTGACCTTTATCACTGAGTCAAATATTTACCGGAGGACAATTTTCCTCATAAAAGAAAAAGCGTTTATTTATTTTTTCCTCTTCTTTTTCACTTTTGTTAAATATGTTTTTAAACATTTTAATCTATTTTCTATTTTAATCTATTATAATAAAATACATATATGTCTAGTTATCGTGTCACACGTACAAGAACAATCAACGTATAGTAACAGGAATAACCATCAAGTAGTAAATGTCTCATAACGTATGCATCCGTCTAGTAACGTATACTCCCGTCTAGTGACGTATGCTCACAATCACAGTCTTTTATAGACGAGACCATATCCATTCCAGGGTAGGATAGGATGTTCCTCTACAACAGATTTACATCTGAGCGCAACTCCCGTCGAGCTAGACCGCAAAATGCAGACGCAAAGTCGAATCTATCAAACAAATACTTACGCAACGTCCACTCTCGTCACTTTTATAGATATAGATTACATCCTAATATTGCTAAATTGTTCAGTATAATTTCCCTTTGAAGTAAATGAAGGTTTTATTTGATGGCAAAATGATTTAGCAATAATGTGCCTACGCCATGCATTTTGTCCGTATGCAATTTCTAAAGCTTCAGAAAGCCATGAATTTTGTAAGGCTGGGCTGTAAGGATTTCACTGATAACCGGAATTAAATTCAAATGCTACAATTTTGAACCTAAACTTAATCTTTTTCCTCAAAAAACGAAAAATATTTAGAAGAAAATATTTCGAAAAAAACGGTAAATATTTGGAAGAAAATATTTTGTGTAACCTAAACTTAATCTTAAAACACGTTTTCTCAAAAAACTGTAAATATTTCAAAGAAAATAGTTCGATAAAAACGGTAAATATTTAGAAGTAAATATTTTGTGTAACCGAAACTTAATTTTAAAACACTTTTCCTCAAAAAACGGTAAATGTTTGAAAGAAAATATTTCGAAAAAAACGGTAAATATTTGGGAAAAAATATTTGGAAGAAAATATTTTGTGTAACCTAAACTTAATAAAATACGTTTCCTCAAAAAACGGTAACTATTTGGCAGAAAATATTTGGAAAAAACAGTAAATATTTGGAAGAAAATATTTAGAAGAAAATATTTTGTGTAGCCTAAACTTAATCTTAAAACACGTTTCTTCAAAAAACGGTAAATATTTAGAAAATATTTTGTGTCACAGTTTATCATGACAATCCCAACATTCAAACTGAGTGCAGTACCAGGGTTTTTAAGTTGACCTACCATACTAAGCACATTTTTAAATATCGAGAGTTTTCTTATATTTAGAATATTTAAATTATATTTTGGGAACTTGCAGTAAAAAAGGGGGAGAAATTTTTATCAAAAGCATTTTTATCAGCGGTTTTTAAATTAGCGGGGCAAGGGTAAAAACAAAAGACTAGACAAAACATTACCAAGAATTATGCTAATTTTATTGAATTTTATCTTGTAGGGTCGCAAAATCTGTTTGATAAAAGTAATTCTATAAAGAGTGCCAAGTTGAATTTGTCTGTCACCTGTAAAAAAATAATTCCATCATGATGATAAGCAAAAAGAGGCTTAAAAAACCAACTCGTCTCAAAGGAAAAGATAAAACATGTCAGAGATTTGATTAACTTCAAACGTACTTGTAATTGGAACAAAGTTCTGAAATCCTAAGATTGATTGCTTTCAGAGTACATGAGTTGTAAATCAGTGGGTATCAGATCGGAAAGAGAGATAAGAGAGCCGAGTTCAAATTCGGTGCATTCACTTACTCACCAATATCCTGGGAAAGTTATTAATCCGTCGCTTCTCCCTCCAGCTATTGATTAAATATCACGGCAGATTCGGTTCTATAGCCTTGGTTGGTAATAAGCCTACCACAGAAAGTAATGGCAATCTATGCAGGAAAATCAGTTATGTCTCTTTCGAGACATGATTGCCCAAGCTTGTATCCCGTATGCTACTTAACTGACTGACTAATGTATGGCTGGCGACTCGTATTGAAGGATGTCTAGTCTATTAAGGTGGCTATGTAATCCCAGTTGCAGATGCCTTCTCGGGCACATTTTTATTTGTTCAAGAAAACTATTTTGTCTGGATAAGATACATTGTGGGACCAAACGTTGTTTAAATGTGTAAAAAATAATTTTTAACAGCAGGATGGATTTTAGGTTTTTTTTCTTTTTGTTAGATTTATACTACTTTGTGGGTGGGGGAGTTGGAAGTTTTGGGTTGGAGTTGGAATTGAATAGATGTAGTGTACTAATGTATATTGCGGTTCAGGGGACCAAGTCGGTGTTGTGTGGGTCGTTTATTTTAGTTAAATAGTTTTTAATTTGTAAGTTATGTTGGAGCATAGGTTATAAATAAAACGTTAGAGTTGATTAAATTTTGAAGAAAAATATTTTCAATCTTTTAATGGTCAATATATTTTAATGGTCAATATATTTTAATGGTCAATGTATTTTAATGGTCAATATATTTTCTTTAAAATTTAATTAGTTTTGGTGTTTCCTTTGTAAGTTATGCTCCAATACCAGCTCATATCCTTTCTCTTATGCTCTTTTCTTCATCCACTCCACCCCCATCAGTATTTTCATCTTTCTATCACCCTCCTCCTGCACCTCCTATAACCTACCCCTCTTTCTCATCATTTTCCCCTATGTAACCCCCTGCACAACAGTGGCAGTAAAACTGCCTTGCTTTGGGTGAAATGATTATAAAAAAAATATTTTTAAAAATCCACAGAGCCCACTTGTGGCTTATACTGCAACTATTCTGAGCGGACCTTGTTTACTGTTTCTGGGAGCGCGTTATCTACCGTTAAAAAAATTCTGAAAAAGACCAGGACGCTCAAATTCTCGGTCACGATGATCCATTGCTAAATCCGCTGCTATGAAAGTCGGTTCTCTGTGTAGGGCCCGGAAGTTTTTTCCGTCTAAATCTATCCTGTACATATATAAATCTACCATCCACCCGTGCATTGAATACTGCTGCCATATCTGGTCGGGTGCTCCTGCTATTCTCCTCGGGCTTCTCGATAAGGTTCAGAGGAGGGTCTGTAATGTGATAGATACCAACTTGGCAGATCGCCTGCAGTCTCTCTCCCACCGGCGCGACGTGGCTTCCCTGTGTCTCTTCTATAAATACTTTCACGGCTTCTGCTCCGATGAACTTAGATCACTGGTGCCCCCTAAATACGAATTTGCACGAGATACTGGAATAGCAGTGAAACCGATAAAATGCAACCGCAACTTCTACTCCAACAGTTTCTTTCCTCGCACTTCCCGACTGTGGAATTCCCTTCCACACGATTGCTTCCCCGACGGCTACAATCTCCAGGAGTTTAAATGTAAGGTCAATAGACACCTCCTAACACACTAATTCGCTCCCATTCTTTCAAACACTCTTTCCATCTGCCCAACCCTCATCCTCGGTATCCTTCCCCATCTATCACCTTCCTTCTGACATTTCCTACACCTAACCACTCCTCCTCTTTACCTTCCCCTATGTAACCCCATACGCAATAGTGGCAATGGAATGCCTTGCTTGGGGTGAGATGATTTCGTGCTAGTACAAATATCGATGGCTTACAAAGAGGGGGGGACTTTCAGAGTAGATATGGCACCAAATGATAAATCTTCAACTTGCCAAATGTCTGCTTACGAGCCCACGCTGCATAAAAGAAGAAAGCGTATACCCAAAGATATTTGAGTGAGTGAATAGCAGAGAAGAGCAAGAGGTGATGGTAAAGAGTCAACCGTTGTTTATGTGCAATAACATTGAGTAAATTGCGGACAGCCATGATCACTCTCCTCCTGAAGGAAAACGGCATATAAGTAGGATTGATGATGATGATGATGATGATGAATTTTTTAAAAATGATGATGGCGTTTTTAAAAATCCATAACACGACGGCAACCTCGTTATCAATGATATTCTTTATATCTTTCAGTTTCGTGTTGTATTTTATTTTCTATATTTTATTATTATTTTAATTTCTAAACCTTATCATTATTTTTTTCTTATTCTTATTTTCTTTAACTTATTATTATTTTATTTTCTATAACTTATTGTTTTTCTAAAATTTATTATTATTTTGTTTTCTATATATTATAATTTAATTTTCTATACCTTATCCTTGATTTTTATATTTTATTATTTTATTTTCTATACATTATTCTTATTTTCTATATTTTATTTTTATTTTCTATTCTTTATTATCATTTTATTTTCTATGCCTTATCATTACTTTTTTTCGATATCTTATTATTTTATTTTCTATACATTATTCTATTTTTTATACTTTATTTTTTATTTTCTATATTTTATTTTTATTTTATTTTCTATAACTTATTATAATTTATTTTGTATACATCTATCTTATTTCCTATACCTTATTTTATATTTTCTATACTTTATTATTATTTTATTTTCTATACCGTTATATTATTTTATTTTCTATACATTATTCTTATTTTCTATATTTTATTTTTTATTTTATTTTCTTTATTATCATTTTATTTTCTATTCATTATTATTTTATTTTCTATACATTATTCATATTATCTATATCTTATTTTTATTTTCTATACTTTATTATTATTTTCTTTACTTTATTATTATTTCATTTATATATCTTACAATTATTAAATTTTTACCTTATTTTTATTTTATTTTCTATACCTTATTATTATTTTTCTATGCATTATTCTTATAATCTATACTTTATTTTTTTATTTACTATACTTTATTATTGTTTTATTTTCTATACCTTATTCTTCTTTTCTGTATCGTATTATTATTTCATTTTCCAATGATTTTTATTTTCCATGCCTTATTATTACAGGATGTGTGTGGTGGCGCAGTGGATATCGGCTCGAAGCGAGAAATCGAGGAACCGAGTTCGAATTCCAGTTGAATTCCTTGCATTCACTTACGCGCAAATACTCTTGAGAAAGGTATTAATCCGTCTCTTGCCTCCAGTTATGGGTTAAATAATAGGACAGATTGGGTTCTATAGCCTTGGTCGGCAACCAGTCTACCGCAAAAAGCAATGGCAACCTACTGCGGGATAACCTTCTGCCCAGTCAGTCATGTCTCTTTCGAGACATGATTGCCCAAAGCGTGTATCGCGCATGGCGCTTAACTGACTGACTGACTTATTATTACGCTATTGTTATACCGTATTATTATTTTTCTATAACTTATTATTATTGTTTACAATGGATTATTATTTTTTATTTTCTATAACTTTTTCTTATTTTTCATACCTTTTTTTCTATGAGTTATTATTATTCTATTTTCTTTACCTTATTCTTATATTGTTTTCTATACATTATTCTCTTTTTTCTGCCATATTATTATTTTCTTTTCTATACCTCTTTATTATTTTATTTTCTATATATTATTCATATTTTCTATAGCTTTTTATTATTTTATTATTTTTATTATTTTATTTTCTATATTTTATTATTATTTTATTTCTACATCATTTTAGTACTTTATTTATATTTTCTTTTCTATACCTTCTTAGTTTCTATATCTTATTATTATTTTTCCATACCTTATAATTATTTTATTTTCTATACCTTATTAATATTTTCCTTTCAATTCCTTATGCTTACTTTCTAAAACTTTATTATTATTTTATTTTGTATATCTTATTATTAACTTATTTTCTATATCTTATTCATGTTTTCTTTACCTTATTGTTATTTTTCTATACGTGATTATTATTTTGTTTTCTATAACTTATTATTTTTCTATACTTCCTTATTATTTTCTATTCCAGCCTTTCAGATTTCACTCGCCTAATCGACTGAGTCGATTAAAAACTTCGTTGAGCGATTAAAGTTTATTGCTTTACTCGGCCGAGGTCGATTAAAAATCTTGCAATAAAACGTGTCCCTTCAAATAATTGAAAAAGAAAATCTGATTTCTTTTATAACCCAAAACTATGCCATTGAAGATTCAACAAGTTACTTAGAATGACCTACAATGACCATTTAGTGTAAACATTCGTTTAATTAACGCTTCCAGAGTGGAGCCAAAATGTCTCTGTCGCCCAGATTAAAACGCTCACAGATTTTTAGAAACCCATTTAGAAAAATATTATCTTTGACTCAACGTCTATATTTTCTCTCCACTTACGAAAAGTAAAAACGAACATTTGAAAGAAAGAAAAACACATACTTCTTTCAACCACGCACCAAACAAAAATTATACAAGTAATTTTTTATAGAACATCGTTGAGAATATCAAATTTTTAATTTTTTTATCATATATGAGATGGAGGTTGTAGTCAAACATAAGAAAGAAACTACGAATTTAGGTGCCTCCACCCAATTGCCAAAAAAACGCATATCATGATGTTAAAAGGGCTTAAACTTAATAAACACAAAGTTTTATCATCAAAATATTTATGCTTTTATTAAGAGGAAAGATCCAATTTGGTTGTTATTATTTTTTTTTATTTTTTAAATCATTTATAACACGTTCGAAATTTAAATTAAAATTTCTTTCTTAATTTTTTGTCAGCGATTCACGCTGTGTTTACTTAAGACAACTATTAAGAAAATAGAGTCGGTCGAGTAAAATGATTTGGGGGCGAGTAAATTTTCCCTCGCTCTTGACCGCCGGTCGTGAGATTTCTTTTTCAAATCTCAAAGGCTGCCTTATTCATATTTTATTTTCTATACCCTCTTCTTATTTTCTACACCTTATTATTATTTTATTTTCTATACCTATTTGTTTAATTTGACGCCTCCCTGAATTCGGAACCAACAGTTGATTTTCTAAGTACCCCTTAGATGTGGCACAAGGCCTAAAGTATGGGGTACCCAATGAGGATCGAACTCACTACTCAGTTTTAATACGTTCTAGCAAGATATGCTTGCCAACCATTACACCACGTCGAGGTGTCGAAATTTGGAACCAACAGATAAGACAAAAAACAATATTGGTTCAGTGACATAAAAATATTTATAGAGAAAATAATGTCAGATAAAAATAATGGATTAGGAAATCCATTATTGACTAGTGTTTGCTTAATGTTGTGTAATTCTTTATGAAATATAGATTTTGATCAACAATACGGTGATCCTTACTCATACACACAGTAAGAGGAACCTGCAGATATTGGAGGCCATGTATATCAAATCGAAACAACCAACACTCAATAAAATCAACTTTAAAACAGGAAATAACATATTACATTGCATTTGACTAGATGGTTTTGTTGTCATTTCGCGCTATCCCGCGGTGTGACGTCATAAAACCGCATCGCAAACTTAAGAACTGCGTTTATTATTTTTGGTAACTATTGCCGTTGCCAAGCGGAGTTTTATGTCAACACAAAATAAAATCGTCGGTGATGGTGGATTTTATAATATTTCAGTTTAAACAACCTCTCTGAAGATGGCTCATGTGAGCCGAAAGCATAGAAGAAAACCAATAAATAATTATCCAAATTTTGGAGAAATTTTGTCTTTATTTTCAACTGACATTGAAGCAAAAATACGACGTTTAGAACGGCTCATGATTAAACATAATAGACATTCATTGTCTCTTATATTTAACAGCAGATATTTAGAAAATTACTTGCTGCCTTGATATACTATATATATATATATATATATATTATTAATTATTACTATTATTATTATCTGACATTATTTCTTTATAAATATAAACGTTATTTTTATATTATATATATACATATATATATATATATTATTAATTATTATTATTATTATTTTCATCTGACATTATTTCTCTATAAATATAAACGTTATTTATATATATATATATATATAATTAATTATTACTATTATTATTTTTATCTGACATTATTTCTCTATAAATATAAACGTTATTTTTATATTATAGATAGATAGATAGATAGATAGATAGATAGATAGATAGATAGATAGATAGATAGATAGATAGATAATGAACCTACTGAGATAGATAGATAGATAGATAGATAGATAGATAGATAGATAGATAGATAATGAACATACTAGATAGATAGATAGATAGATAGATAGATAGATAGATAGATAGATAGATAGATAGATTAATTAATGTACATTTAGACACCAAAATTTTTAAACATGATTTGTTAACGTAATTTATTAAAAAGGAGCGTTCTTTAAAACCTATCACGTGGTGCGCGCGACTAGGTTTCGTGAGTCTCTGTCTGGTTTGTTTTTTATTTTGCATTGTTTTTTATTTTTATTACTTTATATTAAATTCAAATCATGAGGCTAAAATAACAACATCGGAAAAATAACGTCCTTGAAAATGGCCCTTTTCGGTCGTTTTTAATAAACCTATATATATATATATATATATATATATTGTTTAATACTTGGTTTTTGGTCATAATAGGGTTAGACCAGAGCACATTGGTATTAAGATGTGTTCAATACAAATATATTGTAAAACGTTTGAATATTTTCCATTTGTAAACGAGTTATTACGCTACCTATGTTTCTACCATGAGTGGTGTCTTCAGGTGATTTTTAATATTAAAAATAGTCTAATGACACCACTCATAGTAGAAAGCTAAGTAGAGTAATAACTCGTTTAAAAATGGAATATATATATATATATATATATATATATATATATATATATATATATATATATATCAACACTGATGAACTGTGATACAGCGAAACAGGCTTGTATGTAAGGATACTAGAAAAATTAAAACAAAAATTAATTAAATTTCTTTGTCGGTCGTTTTTAATGAAACATTCATACATGTATACAAACATATATATCTATGTGTGTGTGTGCGTGTGGGTGTGCGTGTGTGTGTGTGTGAGTGTGTGTGTGTGTGTGTGTGTGTGTAGCAACACTGATGAGCTGTGATACAATGAAACAGGCCTGTATGTAGACGAATATATGTGTGTGTGTGTGTGTGTGTGTGTGTGGCAACACTGATGAGCTGTGATACAGTGAAACAGGCCTGAATGTAGACGAATATATATATATATATTTAGTGAGGCCTACATTCCTCTTCTTTCATTTTTTTTTATTTCTCTATCTATTTCTTCCTTCGCATTTGGTTGCCTGATATTTTTCACTGACTGACAGAACCGGCTGTTCATACGCCATCTTTAATTCGATATTTTACGTCGACGCTCCTTTGATCATGAATGACAGCATCGCATTCCGATGAATACTCACGACCGGATCATATCATCCTCACTCGAACTCAAACTCGGCCTCTCAACTCGAACGCCACCCTCTCGCCACCTTCCCTACCATCTCTTTTACGCCGCTATCGATTTTCTACTATCTCGGTGGTCGGAAACAAAGTAGGTGGCGCTGCTGTCAATGGCGGTATTCTCACTGTTGTAACACACCTACACGCCTTCCCATTCGTTTTGTTGCTATAAAAACCTTTGTTCGTGGGCGCCTTTTATCATAACGGCATTTTACTTCAGGGTTTTGTTTTAAATGTATTTTCAAGTAGTCACTTGTAAATGTGATCTTTCTTCGATTGCAAGCATCAGATTTTGTTTTTCTTTTATTTGAATCAGGAGCGTCTCATTCTCTCCCAATATACACACACATATGTATAAACATATATGTGTGTGTGTGTGTGTGTGTGTGTGTGTGTGTGTGTGTGTGTGTGTGTGTGTGTGTGTAGCAACACTGATGAGCTGTGATACAATGAAACAGGCCTGTATGTAGACGAATATATGTGTGTGTGTGTGTGTGTGTGGCAACACTGATGAGCTGTGATACAGTGAAACAGGCCTGAATGTAGCCGAATATATATATATATATATATATATATGTGTGTGTGTGTGTGTGTGTGTGTGTGTGTGTGTGTGTGTGTGACATTAAATACGACTGACAGTGTACTAAAGTTAAGTGTTTTGTTTAATTTTTCTTATATTCTTATAATTTTCTTATTTTCTGAACATAAATTATGTATCCGAATATTCTGTATGTCTAAGCTCTTTCGTCTACACATTTATCAAGGATGGTTTTATTTTTACTTTTAACTAAATATATGGATTGCTTTATATATATATCTAGAGTCATACATAGAGTATTTTTATTTTCTAAACCCAGCCAGCACTTGGTGACCTTGTCCATGGTTGATATTATTGAGTGATGTTTTTTTTTTATATAATCAATATTACTTCCATTATTTTAAGCCTTTTTTACATGTAAGATGAGATGTGATTTCATTTGTATTATCAACAAGTATGGAAATGATTATTAATAATGAAAGCATTAAATTTAAACACAAAAATAACTGAAGCACAGTACCGTGTCAGTCATTTTTATATATGTGTATTTGTTTTAAGCATACCGCCCCAACCAAGGCATTTTACTGCCACTGTTGTGCAGGGAGTTGCATAGGAGGAATGTTATGAGAAAAAGTGGCAGGTTGCAAGGGTATCAGGAAGTGATTAAGAGAAGGATGAGAATACTGATGAGATTGGAGTGGACGGAGAAAGGAGCATGAGAGAGAGGATGCAAGTTAGTGAGATAGGAGATGACTATTGGCTTTGCATTTAAATTCTTGGAGATTGTAACTGTCGGGGCAGCAAGTAAAGAGAACGGGATTCCACAGGCGGAAAGTGCGAGAAAAGAAGCTGATGGAGTAGAATTTGCGTTTACAGTTTATTGGTTTCACAGTAAAAGGGTGGGACCTAGTTGCTAATTTTGTAGCTCAAGTAAATTCATATATAGGGAGCATCAGTGAGCTACATTCATCGAAGCAGAACCCGTGAAAATATTTGTAGAAGAGGCACATTGAAGCCATATTACTCCGGTGAGAAAGTGAATGTATCTGAGCTGTCAAGTCGAGATTGGTCGCATTACAGATTCTCCGTTGGATTTTGTCAAGGACCCCTGGATATATAGCAGGGGCACCCGACCAGATGTAGCAGCAGTACTCAATGCACGCGTGGATAGTAGATTTATATGTGCAGGATGAGAAAAGCTTCCTGGCCCTACACAGAAAATCAACCTTCTTAGCAGCAGGTTTATCTATGGTTTGGATATAATCATTACACTTGTGGTCTGTTGTGTGAGTTAACCCGAGGAGGCGCAGCGTTTTGCTTTCAGGGAGACTAGCCTGATCCATGCTAATGGGGGTAGGAGTGATTGTCTATGATGGTTAATAGATAGTAGCAGATTTGTATATATTTAAAACAAACACTTTCGGATCTGTGGTCATCGGATTTGATAAGGTAATGTTTTTTTCAGATTTGTCTTTCATTCCGACTTGAGGAATCTAAATCCAGCAAACAGTGCACCAGCGAAACACAACGTTTAAAGAGTTTTTAACTGTCCCATCACACAGTCACAATCACACACATACATACACACACACACACACACACACACAGAGATATATTTATTTAAATTGTGTATGTTTAGGCACAGCATTTTTCATGATGCGTGTTTCATTAGATAAGTTTTGTCTATTTTATGAAATTTTTTTTCATATTGTCTGATAAGCTTAATAGCATCATCAACAAATGAAGAAAGAAATTCACAATATTGATACATAATTTTGTTTTAATCCAATCTAAGCTTTCGGCTTACATAAGCCATTTTCAAAGATGTCAGTTACATTATAGTATAACAATTCACGGACAAACAATAATGACAGTCTGTTTTTGTTTACATGGAAAATTTCCAAGCAACAACAAACGTGTGCATACAAGACGGTGCATGCGAAAATCGTACCACAGCTCATGACGTTACACATGACCACGCGAGTGTGAAATCAAGAAATATTAAGTATGGGAAGCTATTGGAATAAACCAATGCCTTCTGTTATTAATTATAGGCATTTAAAGGCATTTATGGGGATTTTATACTTTCTTTTGTTCAGGTTAGGTTTCGATTTTCTTTATTTAATGATAATGTTATTAATCTTATCAGACAATATGACAAAAATGTACATAAAATAGACAAAACTTTACATTATTTAATGAAACATGCACCAATATGTGTGTGTGTGTGTGTGTGTGTGTGTGTGTGTGTGTGTGTGTGTGTGTGTGTGGTCAAGCTTTTTATATGATTTTTCATGTAATCTTATAATTGTTTCTTTTTGGAACAAAAATTATATAAAGATTGTCCAAATGTTTTGTTTTTCCAAGCGCTTTCTGCTATACTTTCAACCATTATCGAGGATGAATTTCATTTTACGTGTTACTCAATATGCGTCATGCAAATGATACAGTACTGATAGTTTACACGGAAAGGAAATAACAAGACATCCTGCAGGAAGTAGTTAAAGAAAGTGGAATGAAAGGACAACATATAAACTACAAGAAAACTGAATGGATGGTCATCAGTAAAAAGAGAAATCTAAAATGCCAACTACAGGCCAGGGATACTAAAATTACGCAAGAAGAGAAATTTAAATACCTGGGAAGTGGACAGAAACTGCGTCATTAAGAATCGAAAGCGTATTGGCATCACCAAAGATGAGTAGAGTATTGAGAGGCAGGAAAATTTCACTGGTGAAAAAGAAGAGAGTACTGGATTATTCGGGGAGCCGAGTTCGAATTCCAGCTGAATTCATTGCATTCACTTACGCGCAAATACCCTTGGGAAAGGTATTAATCCGTCTCTTCCTTCCAGTTATGGGTTAAATAACAGGACAAATTGGGTTCTGTAGAATTGGTCGGCAACCAGTCTACCGCAGACAGCAATGGCAACCCACTGCGGGATAATCTTCTGCCCAGTCAGTCATGTCTGTTTCGAGACATGATCGCCCAAGCGTGTATCACGTATGGCACTTAACTGACTGACTGACTGACTGGATTATTATGTGATGTCTGTCCTTCAATATGAGCAGCGAATGCTAAACAATCTCATCAAAGATGAGGGAAAGACTGGAAGCAGCCGAAAAGGAGTTCTACAGAAGGATGCTGAGAATACCATAGACCAAACATGTGGTCAACGATGAGATTTTTGAGAGGATGGAAACGAAAAGGAAATTGATACATCAGGAAAAGAAAGCTGAAGTTTCTAGGACATGTAATGAGGAAGAAAGGCTTAGAAAATCTGATACTCACGGGACAGATATAGGGAAAGAGAGACGGGGAAAACGGCATACTTGATAGATGGTGCAGCAGGATTTGGGAGGGGTTTTAAGAACTACAAGGGGTAGGAAGATGTAGAAAACCATGACCCCCTCATAGTGAACGAACATGGCATATAGAAGATGTAGAGTCATGTGTATGTTTTATATTCCGAACACGGTAAGCACATTGTTGCCGTGTTCGTACTTTATAATATTAAGTAGTATTGAACTTTTCTTTTTTATCAATAAAATTCAACACGTAATAATTTCTGCCTCTAACTCAATGTTAGATGACAAAGAACATCCCCTCTCTACTTTCCTATTTGACTACAATCTCAGTAATTTTACCATTACAACACGAGAAGTCTCTAGACTTATCAAATACCTTGACTCTAAGACAGCCACTAGCCCAGAAAAATTCCAGTCGTTGTCCTTAAGAATATCAACCCGGTCTTATCCCCAATCTTAGCGAACTCATTCAACTCATTCAAATGTGTGACAAAAAGGCTTACTACACAAGCTCCTCACCAATGGAATCACTGGAAGTGTCTTCTCGTTTACATAATACTTTCTTACAAGTAGGTTCCTGAAGTTATTTATTAATGACCAGTCCTCGAAAGCCCTAGCGGTAAATACAGGCGTCCCCCAGGGGTAACTCCACGAATCAAACCTCGTTTTAATTTACATAAATTATCTGCCTAAGAATACCAGTCAGGTAAGTGCCATACGTGATACACGCTTGGGCGATCATGTCTCAAACATTCACGGCAAGGTCGCTGCTCCTAATTAGTACCTGGATAGCTGGCCGTCGAGCCTTATCAAGTACCTAGATTGATGACCACCGAGCCTGCACAGTACTAAGATGGGTGACCATCAAGCCTGATTAAAACTAAGAGAGGTTACCATCGAGCTTTGTCAGTACATAGATCGGTGATCATCGAGCCTGGTCAGTGACAAGATAGATGACTGTCGAGCCTGACTAGATGGGTGACTGTCTAACCTGGTCAGTAAGTAGATGGGTGACCGTCTTGCCTAGTTGTGGCCGTCAAGCTTTACTAATAACTAGATAGGTGACCAGTGAGCCTGGTCAGTACTTAGACAGGAGCCTATTCCCAAAGTTAATACCTAGATGGGTAACAGTCGAGCCTTGTTAATACAAGACTTCTCTGTAACGTTGTGTTGTAACGGGCCTACCCATTAACATAGTAATGGACCAACTCAACCTGCATAAATACCATGTGACTAGTAGTCACCGGAGAGCACCAGTCTGTTATGAGTCAGACACCTGTAGAGTGATTTACCGAACAGAGACTTTGATATACAACACCGCTTGCTCGTAAGCTTGACAAACAAGCTGGCATATTGTACCTTCACCCATTATTTTGTTAATACAATTGTTTACACTAATCACTGTTTTTATTTGTGACCCCTTAAACAGGGTTACAACACGTAGATGGATGACCATCGAGCCTGTTCAGTACATAGATGGGTGAACGTCCAGCATTGTTAACACCTAGATTGGTGACCATCTAACCTAGTCAGTAAAAAGATCGATGACAGTAGTGTTTGTTTAATGCCTCTCACTGCGCTGTCGCTATTTCCACAGAAAGTGCTCGGACGAACTACATTACTTAGTCCGGTCAATTCAAACCGTCAAACGGCAAGAACCCGTCATGTCACTTACATTGTAAACAAACCACCCACATTCTCTCCGTATTCCGTCGATGAGAAATAAGTTCCACTCAAACAGCTTTTTCCCTGCGAATCACCGCCCTGTGTAACAGGATGTTTCCCGATCACTACAATCTTAACTTGTTCAAGGCTAAGCTGAAACATTATCTGTCATTCCTATACGCACAAATTGAGACTTAATATAACGGTCTACCTCGAGTGGTCCTCGAGCCTTGTAAAGGGTGAACCTCCTTCTTCTTCATGTGCCGTGTCCTTTCAGGACGTAGGCGATCATAGACTTCCACTTGGCTCTGTCTTTTGTCGCTCTCAATAATTTTTCTCTTGGTATCGCTTCTAAGCCCCGATCCGCCATCTATTTGCTCAGACCTAACAAGTACGTCTCGCTCTGCTTTCCACTGTCTCCCCTTCCATTTATCTGACCTATGAGAATTAAGGTCTCCAGAACCTCCTTTCTCATTACGTGTCCCAGGAACCTCATTTGCCTCTTCCTGATATTTGGTATCAGTTTTTCTTCTCGTTTGCATCCTTTCCAACATTACTATGTATAAAAATATCGTTCGCGTATTGTCAACTTCAATTCATCTAAGACCAAGCTGTTGTCTGTCAACCATTACAGGCAACCTCTCCTGCCTCCCATAAGCATGGACCAAGCAATTCTCCCGGAGAATAATACACTACGCCTCCTCGGACTTAACCTGTCCTCAGATCTCAAATGGAACCACTATATTGAATCCAGAGCAAAATTTACTGCTAAGAAGGTTGGGTCGCTATGTCGATCCAGGATGTTTTTTTTTTCCACCTGAATCCATCCTGCATATATACAAGTCAACCATCCGTCCGTGCATGGAGTACTGCTGCCATTTATGGTCAGGTGCCCCTGCCGTTCTCCTCAGTGTTCTTGACAGGCTCCAAAGGAGAGTCTGTAATGTGATAGGTACTGATCTGGCGACTCGACTGCAGCCACTTCCCCATCGTCGAAATGTGGCATCCTTTTGTCTGTTCTATAAATACTTTCATGGCTTCTGCTCGGACGAGCTTAAGTCACTGATGCCTCCTCAACAGGTGTTTACTCGTGTAACCAGACTGGTAACTGGGTCCCACCCATTCACAGTCAGGTGAGCCAAATGCAGACGACAATTCTACTCCTGCAGCTTCTTCTCTCGCACTTCCCGCCTGTGGAACTCGCTCCCGTATTCTTGCTTTCCTAACGGCTACAACCTCCAGAAATTTAAATGCAAAGTCAATATTCATCTACTAACCACTGGACTCTAGCTCTCTCCCCACCCCTGTATAATCTTCCCTTTCTCTCCACCTATGTATCTGTCATCGCACCTGCTTTCTATTGTTCCTTTCTAACTAGTTTGTACTCCTCACTCTTTTCTAATTAATCTTTTTACATTTATGTAACCCCCTGCACATCAGTGGCGTTTCCGCCTTGCTCGGGGTGAAATGATTAAAAAAAAAAAAAAGAATAATTCTTTTGTTAATACTGCACAATAACATATGCATCAAATGAACTGTTCTGGTGTCCAGTTTTTGTGCTCTCTTCCCCATGCTAGTCTTTTCTTCTTATTGGCTGGCAAAGGCTTCCTGGCTGCCATGTAAAATTTTGCAAAGTAATAACAAAAAAAAACATTCTATTTTCATTTACAATTATTCACTTGGCAATAAATATTAAAAATATTATGAAATACATCACTTTTTTAAACTGGGGTTGACTAATAGTTATGGCCGGTAGTGTACGTCTTTCTATATTTTAATAAATGTTGATAATATATTTTAGGTGTACTCTCTGCGTTTATTCAAAACCGTTTCACATTCTGTAGCAGTGGCATTAACATAGTAAAAGGGGAAATACGAAACTGAGTAGATACAGAACTGAGTAGATACAGAACTGAGTACATGACATGACTCAAAAACAGAGCGGGCAAAAGAGCCTCTATTAGAAAAGCAACATGGTTTTCTCTAAGACATTATAAATTAAAATGATTTTGTAAGGTTAAATAACAAATACATTTATTAAACTTATTTTTTTAGATAGAAAAATAAACTAATTTATGTTAAACTAGCAGTATAGCCCGGCGTTGCTCGGGTGTAATGAAAGCTTTAAAACTAATCCATGGTCCTGGAGCTCAGACTCTTTCGACGTCGGCACGAAACACTAAAAAGCAGTAGTTGTTTCCAGTTAAGGCGAAACCGTGGACTGAAGGAAAAATGAATGGATGTAAGTCAAATTTTGATTCCCTGGTATCGATATCAAATAAGTTTTTTTTGTTGTAAACTGAATTTTGAAGGCTAAATAAGTCCTCTGAGTAAATGGTATCATGGCTGAGACTAAGAACTACAATTATACCTACTTCTAGCCAAACCCAAAGCAAAAACTAAAATAAAAGGGCTGAAAAAAATACAGATATACAGGCAGATAAACAGACACACACACAAACATCTTGCCTGTTATAGATATATATTATCGATTTTCTGCACTATTGCAAGTACTGCAACCTTGAAACTTCTGAATATCGTTTCTTATGTCTTTGTCTATGAGTGTATCAAATTTGATTAAAATCGGACCACTCCTTCTATAAACCGATTTTTTCGATTATCGATGTTCGATATTTATCGGGGGTACCTCGACACAAAACCTAGCTAAGAACACTCGCAGACGCTTATAGTACAACTGCGTAAATTTTTAAGAAAATCGGTTCAGCCTTTTCCTAGTCTATAGGTAACGGACACACACACACACAGTTCCATTTATAAATAAGTTTAGATTTATCAATACTTACATTCAATTTATTTATGTATATCACGGACGTAGATGGCTGTAGATCGTCAAAATCAACACTACAGTAACATGATTTTATGTAGTTTAAAGGCTTTACTAGTGATATTATAACTTCAATATTCTTGGCAGAAAGACGTTAAATCGAATAAAATGTCTTGTTTGTATTTTTCCATGTATATTCTTTAAACAAACAACGTACAATCGAGAACGACTTAACTCGAAATGACGTAACCTGAGGTGTACCTGTATCTATTAAATGCATAAATAATTAAAAAATTAAAAGACCGAATTTTTTAATACACTTTGATAATATATTTCAGGTGTACTTTCTGTGTTTATTCAAAACCGTTGAGCAATCTGTAGCAGTTAATTTGACACAGTAAAAGAGGAGATGCTGAACTGAGTAGATACAGAACTGAGTAGATACAGAACTGAGTACATGACGAGACTCAAAACCAGAGCGTGTAAAAGAACCGCTCGTAGAAAAGCAACATGGTTTTCTCTCAGACATAAATTAAAATTATTTTGTAAGCTTAAATCACAAATACATTTATGAAAAAAAAATTATGTATCGACCTGTCTGTTCCGCAAAGCAATGGCTTCTGGGAAGACATTCTCAAGATGGAACTTAAGGTTCAGCGGAGGGTCTGTAATGTGATCGATACCAACTTGACAGACCGCCTGCAGTCTCTCTCTCTCTCTCTCTCTCTCTCTCTCTCTCTCTCTCTCTCTCTCTCTCTCTCTCTCTCTCTCTCACCGGTGCAATGTGGCTTCCCTGTGTCTCTTCTATAAATACTTTCACGGCTTCTGCTCCAATGAACTTAGATCACTGCTGCCCCTTAGATACGAATTTGCACGAGAAACTAGATTAGCAACTAGATCCCACCCTTTTACAGTGAAACCGATAAAATGCAACCGCAACTTCTACTCCAACAGTTTCTCTTCTCGCACTTCCCGACTGTGGAATTCCCTTTCACATGATTGCTTCCCCGATGGCTACAATCTCCAGGAGTTTAAATGTAAGGTCAATAGACACCTCCTAACACACTAACTCGCTCCCATTCTTTCAAACACTCTTCCCATCTGCCCAACCCTCATCCTCGGTATCCTTACCCATCTATCACCTTCCTTCTGACATTTCCTACACCTAACCACTCCTCCTCTTTACCTTCCCCTATGTATCCCCATGCGCAATAGTGGCAATGGAATGCCTTGCTTGGGGTGAAATGATTAAAAAAAATAATAATAATTTGTCCTCCTGCTTGTGCGTATCATGAAGTATCTTAGCCATGAAGGTCTGAATTGATGGAACGGAGGAATGTTATTCATCAGAACGTTAGCTATGGAAACAGAGATAGAGCTGCGAGAGGCCTGCAACATTTTGTCTGTGGGAAAGTGGTTGTAATGTGGAAAGTAATTCATAACCCACAAGGCCGCATAAAAGCTTTAAACTCTATCAATGCATATCTTTTTTTTATAATCAGATCGCCCCAAGCAAGGCAGTTTACTGCCACTGTTGTGCAGAGGGTTACATAGGAGAAAAAGTTATGAGAAAGAATGACAGGTTATAAGTGGTGTCAGGAAGTGGGTAATCCATTAATTTTTTATTGTTTTCTTTTGAATTTTGGGAATGTATTAATGATTTTCTTGTTTTCTTTTGGTTGCTTTTTTTAATTTTGGGAATGTATTTTATTTATTTACTGTACAACACATTTTATATTTTGTTCTTTTTATAGCGGTGGTTATATCTATTTAAACAAATGAATCATCACTTTCAAAGGTTTTTCGTTTATCGTGTTTTCTTTAAACGGGTATTTAGAAGCCTTCTAAGCCAATAGTTTTGCAGTATCCCCACTACTGCAAAATTATTGGCTTAGAAGGCTTCTCCCAGATATTAAATGATACCTCCTAACTCCTGATTATTAAGGATAGTTTTCTTGAACTGTGGCTTACCACTACAACGTACGATATGTTCAGCAGCCAGTTGCCCATTTAAATTTTAGCTAAAATTGAGGAGAGAAATTGTGTCCGCCATGTTTGTCTTGAAATTTCACTCGCTTTTAGTTCTGGGAGACTGGTAAGCATGCCTGATAACTTTGGTCTTTTGTTTCGGTTGCTCGTTTTAGGAATGCATTAATTTTTTATTGTTGTTTTCTTTCGAATTTTGGGAACTCATCATTAAATGGTAACTGTAAGTTTCACACCTGCAGTGATCTTCAGGCCATGTGTCTATATCTACAAACGCTCTCTTCACGATACTGAATAGGGCACCGATTGGGAAGAGTGGCTACTGTAAGCAAGCTCCTATTATCCAAAATATATTTTTGCTTAAAATAACACACAGACAGTTGATAAACAATGAAGAAAAACAGATTAATCAATCAATCAATCAATCTAACATACTGTTATGGTACCATCCTACGAGGAATTAACTTTTTCTATTGCTATATACATGCGTGGCTTCTAAAGAGCAGTCAACAGTAGCAGTTACGAATAGTCATGTAAAGCAGTTAACGACAGCTACTTGTCAGGCAGCGTAATAATACCTTCAATTTTACTTATTTCTATTTAACTATTTAGTAACACTTCTTTGAATATCTTGTTTCTTGTTATACTAATACACTGTTTTGAACCCTCCTTCTTGTTCCGTGTCTTACTTCCTGTACCAAACGGTCACTACACTTTGCGGCGAGATTTCGCCACAACTACCAACAAATTGGTGACGAAGATCCACAACACATACAAAACACACTTCCCTCCTAAATGTAAAATATCTAATCTAAGTGAACGCTTGCTCAGCCTTGTTGCGGACAGTGCATTAATATGAGATATATTTATGTTAATTTTATGAGCCTACTCTTCAATACTGGTGTTATATATTCTTGGTCGGTGTGGAATTTCGCCTGGTAGTGTATTCGCATTTTGTTGCAAAATTTAGAAATATCAGAAAATGCAAGTGGCAAGCTAGATTTTGTTTTGACAACGGGGATCAAATAAGTTGGCACTCGAGGTGTGACAAAGTACAACGAAAGTACCAGATGTCAGTGAGGTTACCTATTCAAGTGAAGTCTAGTTGACAGTTTGCAGAGTTTTAAGTTAAGCAGTTGTAGACGGTAGTTGGATTTGAAGAAGTCAGTCGAGTCGGGCGCAGCCTGCTGGTTACTCCTACCAGACCCGATCAAACTTCCCACTCTACAGCCAATCTCACTGAAGAATAAAAAACAAATAAAAACATTGTCTATATTTATTTGTATGAATAAGTGTTGATGTCGACATTCTGCAGTGTGAAAAAGCAAGTCACTTTTGGGTTCAATTTATATTTCGTCATTTTTACTGAAAAGATAATAAACATTTGGTTCGAATTTATTCTCGCCGAATTGGCTGCAGTTTATTTTCATTGAAGCAGGTATACAGCGCTGGTTTAAGACATGTTGGAAGAAAGATTTTACCGCCTTAGATAAAGAGTTGGATAGATGGATTCATACATTTTCCAAGGGTATTTGTGTGTAAGTGAATGTAACCAACTTGACTGAAATATATATATATATATATAATTGGAATAGATAGACTAAACTATCACCCAGTTCACACTCCACCCACATCTATTGAACAGGTGAAGATGCTGTGAATATCATGGATCGAGCATGTAAGCAATGATGAGGTTTTGGAAGTGTTGAGGCGCTCTCCACCTTTGTCTACAATAATGGACTGTTCCAAGCACTACATGAAGTAGTAATGATGATACCTCGGGAGAGAGACCTCGGAAGTCAGCCGAGTAACAAGTCAGTCGAGTATTTCCGGTAGTGAACCGGAAGTGTGCTATTGGTCAGACTCTTACGTCTCACGACAATATGTGCTACTAAACCCTTGTTCCTGTATTCTACTAACAACCTCTTTTGTAAATACTACTCTTCCTGGTAATATACCAATTTACTACAATTCCGTTGTTTGTATTTATTCCACTATAATTCTGTACATGCAACATAACACCAACCACATGTGAAATTTTTTAAAAAAATGTCAAAGCTTCTTATGTAACTTGGAGTATATTAAAAAAGGCCAGATCTTGCAATGGTGGTGATGTCTAGAGATTTTACTAAGAAGTGAAGTTAGCCAGATTAACATTTCCAGAACAAGAAAGGTTGATAAACGAAATGTCCAAAAATAATGTCTAGATGCAAACACATCAGAAAAAGATATTAGGACTGACAATTAAAAATAAAATCATAGGATGGGGGTTTGGGGGCGCTCTCCACCTTTATCTAAAATAATGGACTGTTCCAAGCACTACATAAAGTAGTAGTGATGATACCTCGGAGAAGACTTCGGAAGTCAGCCTAGTAACAAGTCAGTCGAGTATTTCCGGTAGTGAACCAGAAGGGTGCTCTTGGTCAGACTCTTGCGTCTCACGACAATACGTCTCCTAAACCTTTGTTCCTGTATTCTACTAAACACCTCTTTTGTAAATATACCAATTTACTACAATTCCAATAAAGAAGAATTTTAACTAAGCTCGAAAATGAACAAAACATTTCACTACAAAAGTTAGCGGATTTTTGCCAACAATGCGTGAGTATCAAGGAAGATGTTAAAAAATTGAAGAATCCGGAATCAGTCAGTCAGTTGAATGCCATACGTGATACACGCTTGGGCGATCATGTCTCGAAAGAGACATGACTGACTGGACAGAAGATTATCCCGCATTAGGTTGCCATTGCTTTCTGCGGTAGACTGGTTGCCGACTAAGGCTATAGAACCCAATCTGTCCTGCTATTTAACCCATAACTGGAAGGAAGAGACGGATTAATACCTTTCCCAAGAGTATTTGCGCGTAAGTGAATGCAATGAATTCGGCTGGAATTCGATCTCGGCTCCCCGATTTCTCGTTCAGAGCCGATATTCAATGCACCACAACGCACATCCTTGAATCCAGAGTAGCAAGTGTAAAAAGGATTAATAGGAAGACACGGTTTCTATCTCCGAGACGGAAGTGTCACTCTCCTATCAGAAGTGGGAGGAAGTACGTAAAAAGACCCCCCCCCAAAAAACAAAAGCTGTGGTGAATGGCACTGGTACAATGATTGTTCATTTAAATTCAAGATTTGTAGAAACTGCAATAGAAAAGGACACATAATGTCTAAATGCAGATACAAAAATAAGAGTCAGGTAAAAATAACTAGAACGGAAGAGCTCAGCCAAAATATAAGGAAATATCTTCAAGTGAAAATGCAAAATCAACTAATAAGAATGCAGCTCGATTCCGGTTCTGATATCTCAATAATAAACGTAAAAACGTGGAAAAAATTAAATAAACCAACGTTAATCTTGTTTGCCTGAAGGCAAACAAGATTGCAAGAACTGTAACAGGAAAAAAAATCAAGTTCGAAGGTGAACTCGTTTTGAGTGTTAATTTCAACAATCAAACAAAAAAAATTAAAAATGTTCGTAATAAAAGGTACCAACAACTTGTTTGGCACGGACTGAATGAACAAGTTTAACTTGTGAGATTTGCCAATAAGTGCATACTGCAAAAACATTAATGAAAAAACTGACGAGATAAAAAAATTAAAGTCAGACATAAAAAAAATCATTCACCGAAATGTTTTCGGGCGGTTTAGGGAGATGCATAAAAATGGCTGCTAAAATCCAACTGAAGAACGACGCTCAACCAGTATTTAAAAAGAAAAAAATACACCATACGCTGCGATCAAAAAAATAGACACAGAATTAGATAAACTGTCGAAGTTAAGCGTGCTCTCAAAAATTGAATACAGCGACTGGGCCGCACCAGCGGTTTATGTAAAGAAAAAATCTGGTGATATTCGAATATGCGCAGATTTCTCGACGGGATTAAACAATGCCATTCAAGATTATCATTATCCATTACCAAGCCCAGAGGAAGTATTCTCTAGTTTAAATGGTGGGAAATACTTCACGAAGATTGACCTCACTGAGGCATATTTACAAATCCCAGTGGACGAAGAAATTTCAAAGCTCTTATGCATAAACACTCATAGGGGCTGTATAAGTATGAACGTCTGGCATTTGGTGTAAAAACGGCGCCAGCCGTGTTTCAGCAAACCATGGACACGATGCTGTTGGGGCTGGACTTCGCCATCGCTTACCTTGGCGACATATTGATCAAGAGCTAAACAGTCGAGGTGCATAAGACACATATACATGAAGTGTTTGAGAGGTTACGAAATTATGGCTTTAAAGTTAAAGAAGACAAATGTGATTTCCTATTAGAGGAAATAAGATACTTAGGCCATATAATTAAAAAGGACGGTAAAAACCCGATCCAAACCGTTCCTCAGCAATTCGTAACATGCCGGAACACAAGGATGGAAAAACGTTACAAAGTTTCTTAAGGATAGTAAATTACTACCAGGACTTTATCCCTAACTTACACAATTTGCGGGCGCCGTTAAATAAACTATTACAAAAAGACAAGGCATGGCTTTGGACGAATGAATGCAAACAAGCATTTGAAAGAATCAAGGAAAGGTTAACATCAGATCTATTCATTGCGCACTATGACCCTAAATTGGAAATAGTAATAGCCTGTGACGCCAGCGCACGCATGTATTCTGCACAAGTGGAATGACGGATCGATGAAGCCAGTCGCGCATGCGAGCAGATCATTGCTCCCTGCGGAACGCAGTTACTCGCAGATTGAGAATGAAGATTTGGCAATAATTTTGCAGTGACAAAATTCCATCGTTATATCCATGGAAGATATTTCATTTTGCAGACGAATCACAAACCGAAAAGGGACTCCCCACAAAGGGACTGCAAACCGTTTGTTAACATGGGGTACGATACTGTTAAACTATAATTTCAAACTGCAGCATTTACCATCAAACAAGATCGGACACGCAGATGGGCTGTCTAGACTTATCCCTAAATCAGTAGAACCACTAGAAGATACAGTGATCGCTGCGTTAAGATCAGAAGATGAAGTAGAGAACACTCTGACTGATACAATTAGAGAATTACCAGCTTCATTGAGAGAAATTAAGAAGGAAGCTGAAAAAGATGACTATATCAAGGACATAAAAGCAAAACTAGCTGAAAAGGACAAGCGGACATCAGGAACCTTTTCACTGTGCGAGAATGTGGTACTCTACAGTGAAAGAGTAGTGATTCCTAAGGTATTGAAGAGAAGAATCCTAAAGGACTTCCATACAGGGGCATCCAGGAATTAACCGGATGAAGAGTTCAATGAGGTCTTACGTTTACTGGCCGGGAATGGACGCAGATATTACAACCATGGTTGGTAAATGTAAGGGGTGCACTCTCGCTGCAAAATCTCCGCAAATATTACAGAAACTCTGGCCTAACAGACAGACCGACCTTGGTCAACGGTGCACATAGATTTCGCAGGTCCAATTGACAGCTTCTATTATCTGGTAATAGTAAATAGTTATAGCAAGTGGCCTGAGGTTTTCCAGATGAAAAACCCACGGCGGAAAACACAATCAGCAGATTACACAAATTAAACGCCAGGTTTGGTGTAGTGGACACAATAGTTAGTGACAATGGAACACAATTTACGGCAGAGGAATTCAAGGATTTCTGTGAAACGTTCCAGGTGTAACACGTAAAAATCCCACCATATCATTCACGTTCAAATAGATTAGCGGAAAGATTCGTGGATACCCTAAAAAGAGCACTAAAAAAGGCAACAGGGGCGCCCACAAAGAAGGCACTGCAATTATTCTTACAAGTATACAGGATAACTTCCAACAAAGCCGCGCCTTCAGCACTGTTGCCTGCCGAACTTATGTTCGCTAGGAAGGTTCGATCGGCATTCGATAAGCTAATTCCTAGCAAAAAGGCACATACGCCCACCACGATCACACCAAAAAGGAAAGTTAATTTAAACAAAAAAGTTTATTTTTAAAATTGTAAAAATAACGTTGCATCCTGGGTGCCAGGTGTAATTAATGAACGAGTGGGTAACATGTTGCACATGGTAAAAGAACCGAAATTCATGCATAGGCAGCATTGAAATCAAATAAAAAAAAGGCTGACAGAAGAAACTACAGACACGCCGCTAAGGGAAGATGAAAATGTAAAGGAGTTGTATGACACTTTTGAGCTGCAAATGCCTCAAGAAGATGTAAAAGAAAGAGGGTCCCACAGGAAAAGAAAGGCGACCCACCAACTAATTGTAGATCCAAAAAGAAAAAGATATTAGGACTGATAATTAAAAATAAAATCATAGGAGGGGGGTTTGGGGGCGCTCTCCACCTTTGTCTATAATAATGGACTGCTCCAAGCATACACAAAGTAGTAGTGATGATACCTCGGAGAAGACTTCGGAAGTCAGCCGAGTTACATGCAACATAACAGGAAATGATGGAAACAAAAACAAACATAAATGGCCAATGACGCTTTCCAGAAGCTGAGTAAAGTATTAAGAGACAGAAAAATTTCACTAGAAACAAAGAAAAGAGTACTGGTTTGTTATGTGATATCAGTTCTTCAATATTGCAGTGAATGCTGGACAATCTCATCGAAGATAATGGAAAAACTAGAAGCAACTGAAATATGGTTCTACAGAAGGATGCTGTGAATATCATGGATCGAGCATGTAAGCAATGATGAGGTTTTGGAAGTGTTGAGGCGCTCTCCACCTTTGTCTACAATAATGGACTGTTCCAAGCACTACATAAAGTAGTAGTGATGATACCTCGGGAGAGAGACCTCGGAAGTCAGCCGAGTAACAAGTCAGTCGAGTATTTCCGGTAGTGAACCGGAAGTGTGCTATTGGTCAGACTCTTACGTCTCACGACAATACGTTCTACTAAACCCTTGTTCCTGTATTCTACTAACAACCTCTTTTGTAAATACTACTCTTCCTGGTAATATACCAATTTACTACAATTCCGTTGTTTGTATTTATTCCACTATAATTCTGTACATGCAACATAACACCAACCACATGTGAATTTTTTTTAAAAAATGTCAAAGCTTCTTATGTAACTTGGGGTATATTAAAAAAGGCCAGATCTTGCAATGGTGGTGATGTCTAGAGATTTTACTAAGAAGTGAAGTTAGCCAGATTAACATTTCCAGAACAAGAAAGGTTGATAAACGAAATGTCCAAAAATAATGTCTACATGCAAACACATCAGAAAATATATTTTAGGATCACATAAACCCAGATCAAAATGTTAACAATTTTTACTAGCACCTCCCTTATTTTCAACTTCCATTTACGCGTTCTGAAAAAACGTTGGAAAACCAGTTAATATAAAACGCCGAAAGATACCAAAAGGTTGACACCAAGATTGCGTAATCGACTTTATTTCGAATGAATATATTATGCTCTCATTACGATTGAGCTCTCTAGAGAAGAAAGTTCTAAATAAAAGTTTCCACTTCTGCTATTGAAGCGTGACTCTTCTGAAATGAATTGAGTTCTTTCAGTGACTGGCGTGTGAATACACTGCTTATATATACAACACGTTAAAATTCACCTTCTTTGATTCCCTATAGCTTAGGGAATAGCGACTCCGACGGGCACCAAATCGGTCGAGTTTCGATCCCGGCCAGAAACAAGTGGATGTGTCTAGCCACGCTGATGATATGTGATACAGCAAAGCGGGCTTGTATGTGGATGACTAATATCTATCTATCTATCTATCTATCTATCTACATATATATATATATATATATATATATATATATATATAATCAATTCATCCAAAGTAAGGCGAGAATGCAACTAAGACACAACGAGCTATTAGAAGTGAAGGAAAACTTTAGAAGGAGCCGGAATCAGAGTCCTAAACAAGGGATAAACCTCTACTCTTGTACAAAACACCGAGAAGGAGTGTGAAACATAAAATAGGCGAACCTATCTATTCTTAGGATGTGCGTGGTGGTCCAGTGGATATCGGCTCGGAACAAGAAATCGGAGAGCCGAGTTCGAATTCCAGCTGAATTCATTGCATTCACGTACGCACAAATACCCTTGGGAAAGGTATTAATCCGCCACTTCCTTCCAGTTATGGGTTAAATAACAGGACAGATTGGGTTCTATAGCCTTGGCTGGCAACCAGTCTACCGCAGAAAGCAATGGCAACCTACTGCGGGATAATCTTCTGCCCAGTCAGTCATGTCTCTGTCGAGACATGATCGCCCAAGCCTGTTTCACGTATGGCACTTAACTGACTGATCTATTCTTATTCTACAGAGTGCGACTGGTAAATGATCGATATTTTATATATTTAATTTCGCCCATGCGCCTTGTTTGTGATTTTGTCGACTGTACAGTATTGTAGGATCTGTTTGGCACCGCCTGTGAAAAAAAAAAAGGAAGACCCTGATGCAATTTATTCCACCAGAAATTTGCAATTGACATTCTATACTACTTGGCATCAGCACCAGAAGTTCCAGTACGAACATTTCAGAGTGCTTGGGTGCCTGGGGACAGTACAGAGGATCTTGCATCACCAAAAGGCGTGCCGAAAGTTTTAAAAAACAAAATATCCAATCACCATCACGGTGTTTGGAGTGATCACTAGTGATGGTGACGTTATGCCTTCATTCATCTTCCCACGGGATCTTAGGCTCAACATGATAAAAATGCTTGGGTCGAAGTCGACCAGCAAAAGTCTTTGTTACACCAAAGATGAACGGAAGGGATAGATTATGGCAACATGCAACAACTTAAACAAGGAATTCGTTCAAATCATTTGAAGAAGATTCCGGAATCGTCTGGATTCCATGGTTGAAATCAATGTCTATTTTATTGAATTAATATACTTTGTAGTCAATTAATTAAGTCCCAAACGTGATACACGCAAGTGGACAAAATTTTCTCGCAAACGGTTGTCATTATTTTCTGCATTAGACTGGTTGCCAACCAAGACTATAGAAATCAATCTGAGCTGCTTTTTAACACAAAGCTGGAGGCAGTGGATTATTACCTTTCCGAAGGGCATTTGCGCGTAAGTGAATGCAAACGAATCAGCTGGAATTCGAACTCTGGACTCCGATTTCTCGTTCTGAGTCGATATTCACTGCAAAAAAAGCACATCCAGTTGAATTCATTTACGCATAAATACTCTTGAGAAAAGTATTTATTCGTTGTTTCTCCCTCCAGCTATGGGTTAGCCTTGGTTGACAATCAGTCTACGGCAGGAAGTAATCACAATCAACTGCGAGAAAATCTCTGCCCAGTCCGTCATGTCTCGAAAGAGACATGATCACCTAAATGTGTATTATGTAAAGCACTTAACTGACTCTTTAGTACTTGAAGATATTTTTTGTGTAATTTTTATAAATCTCTCTGTTAAAATGAGATCTCAGTATTATTTTCATTTCTGCCTAATTTGGATGGCAATTTATTAATCGCACTGTGTACATGCTCTTCTTGATGTTTTTCTTGGTACAACTGTAGCATTGTCATTTGAATGATCATTCCTTCCGAGAAAACGTTTTACTTATCGGAAGCAAGACTTCTACGTGTCGCCAAAATCCTTAATTGTCTTCTGGGATTCTTCCATTTACATTTTCCTTATATTTTTTTATAATCATATCACCCCAAACAAGTCATATTACTGCCACTGTTGTGCAGGGGGTTACATAGGGAAAATGTTATGAAACAGAGTGGCAAGTTATAGGGAGTGTCAGGAAGTGAGTAAGAGAAGGATCAGAATACTGATGAGAGTAGAGTGGACGGAGAAAGGATCAAAAGAGAAAAGATGCAGGTTAGTGAGATAGTAGATGACTATTGACTTTACATTTAAATTCTTGGAGATTGTAGAAGCAAGTAAACGAACGGAATTATTCCACAGGCGTTAAGTGCGAGAAAAGAAGCTGATGGAGTATAATTTTACATTATATTGGTTTCAAAGTAATATATATATATATATATATATATATATATATATATATATATATGACTATTTACGTTCTTACACCTTGATTGAGCACTCTGGAAGAATGGTAAACTTTGATAAAACAGTAGCTATTCTAACATCCACCCTTCGTTCATTCAGTTCACTCTAACTACTAGCGTATATATACATAGTATATCACACGCTAAGCGTCTACCTTCTTCTACTGAGCGCCCATAGCTCAGAGGTAGAATCGCCGACTGACGCTAATTCGGTTGGGTTACAATCCTGGGTAAAAGCAATCGAATGTCTAACCGTACTGATGAGCTTTGATACAGCGAAACAGATCTGTCTGCGGAAGACTATTTACGTTCTCACATTGAGAGTGGTAGACTTTGATAAGACAGTAGCTACTCTAGCATCTACGAATATACTATATTTATAGTGTAAAAAACATTTCAATTGTCTCTCAATGCAATATAACATCAATAGAAAACACGACTATAAATAAAGCGTATATCGGATCTACAAAGAACACTTTTAAGCAGCGCTGGTACATGCACGTAACTTCATTCAAAAACAACTTATATCAAAACCAAACATCTCTTTCTACATATTTTTGGAAATTAAAGGACACAAAACAGAAACTCAAAGTAAATTGGAAAATCCTGGAAAAAACTAGAACCTGCAACTCGCTTAATGACATCTACCCTTTAGGCTTAAGTGAAAAGCTACACATTCTAAAGCACCCAACAATGGCGAACTATTGAACCGTAAAGACGAATTAGCAGTGTTATGTAAACATCTAAAATATTTTTCGTTAAAATTTAATTAAGCAAAAAATACCTCATTCACATAAAATAATCCCCTCCAAAAAGGTAATTAATACCCATGTTTAATCCTCAAAATAAAAAAACGAACATCGTATAAATAAAAGAAAATAAAGTCACACAACATTAATAGCAACTTTATTCCATCCACTCATAGATAGTAAAAAATAAAAAGTATCTACCCTTTCTTAAAAAACCTTACATCCCAATATAAGAATTACCCAAACAAAACTAAAACTAAAAACTACCTGTCCAAAACTAAGCTATTCCGCACCCCTCTCCTAACCCAAGGCTGTATCACTATGGCTGCAAACTGCCGGCTAAATCGTACTAAACTCCCACCACATTCACTTGCATATCATATTACCAAAAATAAATCGTTTTCATCATTTATTTTTCATTTTAACTTATCACCAGATGAGGAGCAAACGTAGCTCCGAAACGCGAATATTTTTGTGTAGTGCTTTTATAAACCAGTGTAACAACCATTACAATATAAAGCTCTACGTTTTACCAAGCACTCTTTATAAAAGTAAATGCATGAACAGTGGGTTTAAAGTTTAAAACCTACGTGTTCCATAACTTTCTTACAATATATATATATATATATATATATATACTGGAAGACACAATAGAGCGATAATTAGCAAAGTTGTCTCGCAGGCCAATTTGATATTGTTAAAATGTTGTCCATGATAGAAATGTAAAATCTGAGAGCTAAAATTAAGTAAATTTTTAATTGGATCATTCAAAAGATCTCTTTTATTTTGATTGAATTTTAATTCTGAGAATGTTCTATTCATTATCGACAATACATTATTGCTGGCGCGAAAATTACAGTTTTATTAAGTAAAAGAGATAGATAGAAAAAACATAATAATGAAAGGAATGAAGAATGAAAATGAAGAAAAATAATTGGAAACAAAGAAAATATAGAGAAAATAAATAAAAAGGAATCGATGTGTATACATGCCAGAGTAGGCACAGTCGTGGGTTGAGAAAAGTGCAAACCAATTTAATGCAACCATTGTAAATACTGATATTAATATTTAGCTGCGGCTATTCTATGAAAACAATGGAGCACAATAGCGTGGGACTTGGTTTGTTTTGTTTTACGTAATATCAACCTATCATCATCAATAATGGATGTGCGTTTTGGTGCAGGGGATATCAGCTCGGAACGAGAAATCGGGGAGCCAAGTTCGAATTCCAGTAGAATTCTCTGCGTTCAATTACGCGCAAATAGCCTTGGGAAAGGTATTAATTCGTCCCTTTCCCCCAGTTAAGAGTTAAATAACAAGATAGATTGGGTTCTATAGCCTTGATTGGCAACCAGTCTACCGCAGAAAGCAATGGCAACGTACTGCGGGATAATCTTCTGCCTAGTCCTTCGAGACATGATCGCCGAAAGTGTGTATCACGTATGGCACTTGACTGACTGAATATCAACCTGAAAAGGTTATCTAATTCCAATACGACGTTTATAACAGCTTCGTATAAATAGAAAATGTATTCTTTGTAAGAAATCAGTTTGTAGGTCAGGTTTTATTGGTGTATTTTGGCAAGGAAGTTTTTTCAAGAATGCTGTGGAGTTATGAGTCAGTCAGTTAAGTGCCATACGTAACTTTCCCACCGCCATAAGGTTGCCACTCTGTGTCTTTTCTATAAATACTTTCATAATAATTGTTCGGATGAGCTCTTCAATATGGTACCCAGACTTTTTTTCGTTTAAACACAGTATTAGGCTGACGATCATATTGAAGAAAGAGGAAATACTCCAGTGATAGGAAGAATATATAAGAGATCTTTTTCACGACAAGAGAGAACAACCGATAATACACAAAGATGAGGACGGACCGAAAATATTAAAGTTCGAAGTGGAAGCTGTAATGACCATACTGAATAGTAACAAAACAGCTGGACCAGACAGCATTTTTATAGATTTCCTGACAGCCCTGGATGAATTCGGCGTAGAAAATAGAAAATTACAGAAATAATAAAAATAATAAGTCAATTTTTATAGCACTGCCTAAGAAGCCAGATGCAAACGAGTGCGAACTCCACCGAACAATCAGTTTGATAAGCCACATTACAAAACTGAAGGTCTGAATCCTTATGCATAGAGCAAAAAGCAGAATCAGGCCAGAGATAGAACAAGAACAGTGTGGGTTCGTCAAAGACACTGGAACAAGGAACACCATATTTATAATTATGATGCGATCCGAAAGGGCAATACAAATGTGAAAGGACATGCACCTATGTTTTATCAATTATGCGAAGGCGTTCGATAAAATACGCCACAAAGAATTGATAGAAATGCTCAGCAACCTCGACATATTTGGGAAAGACATGAGAGTAATCAAGAACCTCTACTGGCATCAAACAGCCAGGTAACGAATTCAGCAGATATACAAATATAAAAAGGGGCATAAGACAAGGAAGTGTTTTTTCACCGGATTTATTCAACTTGCACGGCGATACTATTTTGAGATAGATGTTATGCCAGGATTCGTCATCTGAGATCACAAATTGAAAAACATAAGGTTCGCAGATGATACAGTGCTGATAGCAGATCAGGAAAGAAAACTACAAAACCTCCTATAGAAGATAGCTGAAAAGAGTGACAAAAAAGGACTACAAACTGCAAGAAAAACGAATGCATGGTCAAAAAGAGCATCTTAAAATTCCAAATACAGGTCGGGGATACTAAAATCAAGCCGGTACAAAAATTTAAATACCTGGGAAGTGTTCTGACAGAAGACGGAAAGTGTGACACAGAGATCCGAAGTCGAATTGGCATGGCGAAGGATGCTTTCCAGAAGCTGAGTAGAGTATCAAAAGACAGGAAAATTTCACTAAAAATAAAGAGAGGACTAGATTGCGTGATGTAAGTTCTTCAATATGGCAGTGAATGCTGGACAATATCATCGAAGATGAAGGAAAAACTTTATGAAGCTGAAATGTGGTTCTACAGAAGGATGCTGCGGGTATCATGGACCGAGCATGTGAGCAATGACGAGGTTTTGGAAAGGATGGAAACGAAAAGGAAATTGAGCATCAGGAAGAGACATCTCAAGCTCCTGGGACATGCAATGAGGAAGGAGGACATGGGGAATCTGATACTAACATAGCAGATAGAGAGAAGGATAGACAGGGGAAAACAGCAGATAACATACTTGAAAGGCCCAAGCAGGTGGATGGCAGAACGGGGGTTGCGTGGTGTAACAGGAGAAAGCGTGCTAAGAGCCACCAGGGATATGGAGACTTGGAAGGCCATGATTACCTACGTCCTGAAGGGACAAGGCACAAGATTAGGCTGACGTCTCATCAATTTACAGTTGAGTTTGTTAGTTATAGCCGTAAATTCTATGCCATCAGTTTTTTCTCGCCTTTTTTGATTGTGGAACTCCCTTCTGACTGCATGCTTTCCAACCAATGTTAATCTGCAAAAATTGATTTTTTTTTTTAAATCACTTCACCCCAGGAAAGGCAGAACTGCCACTGATGCGCAGAGGGTTACAGAAGAGGTGAGTGATGAGAAAGAGAAACAAGTTACAAGGGAGTCAGAGAATGAGTAAGAACAGGATTAGAATACAGGTGTGAAGAGGGCTGCATAAGAGTGGAGTGCAAAAAAGAACAAGATACAAGGGTTGTCAGGGAAAGGATGTGAGTTGAGAAGATAAGAAATGGCATTTGATTTTGTATTTAAATTCTTGGAGATTGTAGTTTTCAAGCAAATAAGTATACAGAAGGGAATTCTACAGGTGGGAAGTGCGAACAAAGAAGCTATTAGAGTAGAAGTAGCGGTTACATTTGATTGGTTTCACTGTAAATGCGTGGGACCTAGTTGCTAGTCTAGTAGCTTGAGTAAATTCATGCAGAGGAGGCACCAGGGAGCTAAGCTCGTCAGAGCAGGCGCCGTGAAAGTATTTGTAGAATAGACAAAAGGGAGGCCACATTACGTCGGTGAGAAAGTGACTGGAGTTGAGCTACCAGATCGGGATCAGTTACATTGCAGATTCTTTGCTGGATTTTGTCAAGAAGCTCGAGATGAATAGTAGGGGCACTCGACCAAATATCACAGCAGTATTCAATGCACAGGCGAGTGATAGATATATATATATATATACGTGTAAGATAGATTTAGAAGAGAAAACTTGCTAGCCCTGGAAAAGGGAACCAATTACCGAGCAGCAGATTTAGCTATGGATTCAATGTAGTCATTCCACTTGAGGTCATCTATAGGTTAGGGTTAGACTTAGGAGGCGCAGTGTTTTGCTTTCAGGGAGACTAGTCTGATCCATTCTGATGCCGGGTAGAAACGGTTGTCTATGATGGTTAAATGATAGCAGCTTCGTTTTGGAAGCAATAAAATTTACGAGTCCTTTCTTACCACCACAATGTCAATTACTATCTACTGTCCTTCTAATTATTCTTTTCTCTTCCCGCTTTCCTCTTATTAATGTTTATATTCTTTTTCCACGCCCAATCATCCCTTGTGTCTTAGTGGCTTAGTGGAACCGGTTAAAAGAATATGCAGATATATATAAGAAATGAGCATGACCGGGTTGCCAAGGCGGAACTGCTGCTGTCGGCGCCTGCGGAATGTTGCAAACGACGCGTCATGCCGTGCATTTAACCGCTCAAAGAACTAATAGCAGGTGATGAAAACAATGCTGGATTATGACAATTTAAAAATATTGGATTACAGAGGTGGACCGTAGTTTTATTTATTTACTAGCAGTATAGGCCGGCGTGGCTCGGGTGTAATGAAAGATTTAAAACTAATCCATGGTCCTGGAGCTCAGACACTTTGGACGTTGGCACGTAACACTAAAAAGCAATAGTTGCTTCCAGTTAAAGCTAAACCGTAAATTAAAAGAAAAATGAATGGATGTAAGTCAAATTTTGATTTCCTGGTACCGATATCAAATAAGTTTTTTTTATCGTAAACTGAATTTTTGAAGGCTAAATAAGTAAATGGTATCATGGCTGAGACTAAGAACTACAATTATACCTACTTAGAGCCAAAACCCAAAGCAAAAACTAAAATAAAAGGGCTGAAAAAAATACAGACATACAGGCAGATAAACAGACACAAATATCTTGCCTTTTATATCTATATATATTATCAATTTTCTGCACTATTGTAAGAACTGCAACAATGACACTTATGTCTTTGTCTATGAGTATATCCAATTTGATTAAAATCGGACCACTCCTTCTATAACCCGATCTTTTCGATTATCGATGTTCAATATTTATCAGGGGGTACCTCGACACAAAACCTAGCTAAGAACACTCGCAGACGCTTATAGTACAACTGTGTAAATTTTCAAGAAAATCGGTTCAGCCGTTTCAGAGTCTATAGGTAACGGACACACACACACACAGACAATGTTCCATTTATAAATAAGTTTAGATTTACATAAAATGTTAGATTTAATATTTTTATTAGTTCTCTAGCAATGATTTTTCTAAGCTAGCATGGCATTTGGAATGACGTCGCTCATTGGATAATAAATGCTATTGTGGAAATTTGAATTTGAAGCCATTTAAAAAAAAAATGAGTCTATTTCTACGTGATCCTTTTTAGCGCAGAATTGATATTAATTAAATCTATTGAATTTTTCTACAATTTTACACGGGGTTTCCACACGTAAAAATAACTTGTCAGCACGCAATGTAAATCTGGTAAGGTCGTATAAGTACGCTTTATATATGCAAGCAGCAAGCAATGTACGTTTCCGAATGACTTATAAATACGTCTTGAAAGCGAATATATACGTCGGCAGCAGGCAATGTACGCCTCAGAAGAACTTATAAATACGTCTTGAAAGCGAATATATACGTCGGCAGCAGGCAATGTACGCCTCAGAAGAACTTATAAATACGTCTTGAAAGCGAATATATACGTCGACAGCAGGCAATGTACGCCTCAGAAGAACTTATAAATACGTCTTGAAAGCGAATATGTACGTCGACAGCAGGCAATGTACGCCTCAGAAGAACTTATAAATACGTCTTGAAAGCGTATATATGCGCTGAAAACAGGAAATATAATCGTACTTACAAATACATCTTCAAAAATTATATATACGTCGACAGCAGACAGTGTAACTCTCGTAAAGACGTATAAGTAAGTCTACAGTAGCAGAAGTTTTAAACAACATGCCCATAATTGTTGTGGGACTTTTTTTCTACGCTAGATGGCATTTCGTAAAGTAGATTACAAGAAAAATACGCAAACCATCCCTCTTCTTTTTATTTTATGCCATATGGCAATACTTCTTTTTTTCTAATCGGTTCACTCCAATCAAGGCGGTACCGCCACTGATGCGCAGGGGGCTACATAAGATAGTAAAAGTTTAGGCAAGAGGAGGGTGAAGAGAAAGAAGAACTAGTATCAGAGAAAGGGCAAGAGAAAGATGGGAACACAGGTGTGAAGACATTTGCGAAGGTAGAGAGAAAGGAAAAGAACAAAATACACGGGGTGATGTGGAAAGGACTGGAGTCAAGTGGATTAGAAATGGGAATTGACATTGCATTTAAATTCCTGGAGGTTGTAGCAGTCAGGAAAACAAGTATACGGAAGGGAGTTCCACAGGCAGGAAGTGCGAGAAAAGAAGCTGATGGAGTAGAAATTTGATGAAACCTTGTTGCCAGTCTGGTTGCACGAGTAAATTCTTGGGGGGGGGGTACCAGTGACTTAAGTTCGTCGGAGCAAAAGCCATGAAAATATTTGTAGAAGAGACAGAGGGAAGTCACATCCTGCCGGTGAGAAAGTGGCTGAAGTCGAGCTGTCAGGTCGGGACCAATCACATTACAGATTCTCCTTTAAAGCCTGTCGAGAACACTGAGATGAACAGCGGGGGCACCTGAGCAGATATGACAACAGTATTCTATGCACGGTCGGATGGTTGATTTGTATATGTGCAAGATGGATTCAGGCGGAAAATTCTTCCTGGCCCGACACAGTCATCCAACTTTTCTCGCAGGGGATTTAGCTATTGACTCAATGTAATGATTCCACTTGAGGTCGGAAGATAGGGTAAGACTTCTCCAGCTGAAAGTCTTCAAAACACCTACACGAATCACATTGTCCACCATATTCCCACAAAAATCTATCATGAACATTCTAAAGGTTGTGCTTCTGTTGACCGCAATGTCCACTTTATATTTATATATGCTCTATCTCTCTCTCTCTCTCTCTCTATATATATATATATATACACACACACACACACACACACACACAGATATATATATATAGTCATCCACAGACAGATCTGTTTCGCTGTATCACAGCTCATCAGTACGGTTAGACATCCAATTGCTTTGTACCCATGATTGAAACCCGACCGAATTGGCGTCAGTTCTACCTCTGAGCTATGGGCGCCCTGTAGAAAGGCAGACTTTTTAGCGTGTATATTATCATTAAACACGCTCAATATATATATGTGTGTGTGTGTGTGTGTGTGTGTGTGTGTGTGTGAAATGATTTGTTTGAACATTATTTTTGATCGATACTCGTATTTAAGTAGATATTTTGTTTGTAATCAAACAGTATTATATATTTATTTCTACCGGCCTGATTATTTACGATAAATTTTTATTACGAAAATGTGTGTCATTCGGTAGGATTCGAATAATAAAAATTTATCGTAAATAATCAGGCCGGTAGAAACAAATATATAACACTGTTTGATTATAAACGGAATATCTACTTAAATACGAGTATCGATCAAAAATAATGTTCAAACAAATCATTTCAAATTGTCGGTTGTTTCTAACCAAGTTTCGTTAATCTTCGTTAATATATATCTATGTGTGTGTAAAAGTTTCAAACAGAGTATATACTCTTTCAAGATGTACATATATATCCTTACCAAACCTACATTGTCTGCTATCGAGATAAATATATGCCTTTAAGTCGTACATATCCATTCTTACAAGATTTACGTTGCCTGCTGCCAACACATAGGCATTCAAGGCATACTTACAAGACTTATGTTGCCTACTGTCGACATATACATGCACTTCAATTGTACATATACGTTCTTATGAGACTTACATTACATTCTGACGACTTATATATAAACATTCGCTATGTACTTACAAGACATACATTCCCTGCTGTTGACGTATATATACGCTTTCAAGAAGTATTTATGCGCCTTCCGAGACTTGCATGTCCGCTGTAGGCATTTGTATACGTTTTGAAGTTGTACGTCAGCATGTAAAATGACGTATAGGGCCAAAGAAAAATATGAATAAAGACAAAAGGAAAACTTATCTTAGCCAACGCATTTAGTCCTCTAAGGGTCATTATCAAGGCAAATGTCAGAATTTTATCTTGTGACAAGTATTTATATAGAAGAGTAGAAATGTTATTGTTTTTCATAGTATTTTATTTTCTTTTTTGGTGTAAGAGTGCACATGAGATTTCATCGGCTTAGCGGAAAAGTCAAGCAAGTTCATGGACCTGAGGTGATACAGTTCAATGCCTAAAAAACAAAAGTGAGAATGTTCATTTTATAAGTATACAAGCAGTATAGCCCGGCGTTGCTCAGGTGTAATGAAAGCTTTAAAACTAATCTATGGTCCTGGAGCTTAGACTCTTTGGATGTTGGCACGAAAGACTAAAAAGCAATAGTTGTTTCCAGTTAAAGCGAAACCGTAGACTGAAACAAAAATGAATGGATGTAAGTCAAATTTTGATTTCTTGGTATGGATATCAAATAAGTTTTTTCGTCGTAAACTCAATTTTGAAGGCTGAATAAGTCCTCTGAGTAAATGGTATCATGGCTGAGACTAAGAACTACAATTATACCTACTTAGAGCCAAACCCGAAGCAAAAACTAAAATAAAAGGGCTGAAAAAATGCAGACATACAGGCAGATAGACACACAGACAAACATCTTTCCTTCGATTTTCTGCACTATTGTAAGAACTGCAACCTTGAAACTTCTGAATATCGTTTCTTATGTCTTTGTCTATGAGTGTATCAATTTTCATTAAAATCGGACCACTCCTTCTATAACCCGATTTTTTCGATTATCGATTTTCGATATTTATCGGCGGTACCTCGACACAAAACCTAGCTAAGAACACTCGCAGACGCTTATAGTACAACTGTGTAAGTTTTCAAGAAAATCGGTTCAGCCGTTTCGGAGTCTATAGGTAACGGACACACACACACACAGACACACACACATACACACACACAGACAAAGTTCCAATTATAAATAAGTTTATATTTAGATTTAGATATATGTAAATTGGTACTTAAATTATTCTGGATTGGAATTGATTTATTTTTTGTGTTATATATTTTAACTAAAATGAGGTTATGGATTTAACTGTTTTCTTTTAATATTTGTAAAGTTTGGAAAGTAATCATTTCTTCAGAGATATTGGTAAAAATCCGGGTCTTTGATTTATATTTTCATATTTGGCATTTTTGAGAATTTTACTTCTAAATAAGTTGCTTTCTTGTTTAATAGGTCTAGCATTGCTTGATCAAAGTTGTGGTCCTTTTTATTTCTATATACGACTAATGCATTTGATAAATTGTTGTGAATAATGTCTCTTTTATGTTCAAAGATACTTTTTTTTATTTTCGCAAGTTTCCCAATGTATTTTAACGAAAGATTCTGTTTATCTATTTTGTGTATACCTGCTTAAGAATTACTATTGTTGTCGTTATTTTTGGTTTTGATCATATCCTTAACAGCTTTGGGTGTGCTTGTAATTATTTTGATTATGCTAAGATTGGATAGATTGTTTTGGATTGTGGATTTTATGGAATTTGTAGGTAGAATCTGTTTTTATTTTTTATTTTTTTTACGGATTATCAATCCTTTCAAGTTATTTAAACCCAAAACATATATTTGGGTTGTAATAATGATTTTCGATACAAGTCCTACTACTTACGCCATAGCTTAGGGAGAAAAATGGACCATACATTTCTCAAGGGTATTTGGACGTAAATAAGAAACCCGACTGGAATTCGAACTCCGATTTCTTATTCCGAATCGTTATCCATTACACCACCCGCATATACAAGCTTACAAACCCTAGTATTTTCAAGATGTGAGCTATATACTGACCAGACTAAGCGTTGCTTAACTTCACAGATCGGATGAGAGCCGCGATTTCGACAAAAGTAAAAGAAAAGATAAGTTCAAACCAATATAAAGATATCTACTCGATCTAAACTTATTTATTAATGGAACTTTGTTTGTGTGTGAGTGTGTCTGTGTGTGTGTCCGTTATCTATAGACTCCGAAACGGCTGAACCGATTTTCTTGAAAATTTACACAGTTGTACTATAAGTGTCTGCGAGTGTTCGTAGCTAGATTTTGTGTCGATGTACCCCCAATAAATAGCGAAAATCGATTATCGAAAAAATCGGGTTATAGAATGAGTAGTCCGATTTTAATCAAATTTGATACACTCATAGACAAAGACATAAGAAACAATATTCAGAAGTTTCATGATTGCAGTTCTTAAAATAGAGCAGAAAATTGATTATATATATGAGATAATATGTCTGTGTTTTTGTTTATCTGTCTGTATGTCCTTTATACGAATCCACAATTTTTATCCGATTCTCACCAAACTTCACACAAATATTCTTTAGGTTGAGTCTGAGCTCCAGTACCATGGATTAGTTTCAAAGCTTTCATTACACCCGAGCAACGCCGGGCTATACTGCTAGTTTTCTAGTAAAATAAAAAAGGTTAAAAAAAATATGATAAACCTGCTGGACCACGTCTCAGGGCCACGGAAGCTGACTTTTAACCATGAACAATAACAGTGTGCCAGTGACGAATCCAAACGTTTAACTCTTGCAGGATAAAAGAACAGACAATGTTTCAAGTGTCATAGGCCAATCTTTTGCTCCTGCTGTTTTAATAGCCTCTGGATAACACGGAATGAGGGATTTTGTATGAGAAGTAAATTTAGAATGATGTAGAATCATTTGGAAGAGGCAGACGTCTTACCGAGCAGGTACACTTTGAATCAGCTGTCGGCTTCCGGGCATTTACGAAATCATGACAAGGCAGGAGAGATGAAATGGAGGAATGACTTCCAGAAAGGAAAATGGCTGGGATTAAATACAGAATTCTTAATAAAATCCTATTGACCCAAAAGGAATTGTCAATTTGTGAGGGCGAACAGTTATTCGGTATGTGCATCTCAGTATGTCTGTGTGTGGATAATTGTGCGCGTATTTTTAGTTGCGTGTGTCGCATTTGGTAGCTTACGTACGGCAAGAATGACACAATGGAAATAGAACGACAATGCGTATTTATGAAAAAAAACTATACTAGTACTTTAGTCGGATCTTCCGTAAGTATATTTTAAAAATGTATATATCGATCGACAGAAAACAATGTACGGCTCGTAAGCGCGTATAAATACGTCATAGGTGTATATATATATATATATATATATATATATATATATATATACAGGATGTCCATAAAATCCGTGTGTACTTTAAAAAATGTATAACTTTATTTAAGATGTAACCGTAAATTCTACTCCAACAGCTTCTTTTCTCGCGCTTCCCGCCTGTGGAACTCCCTTCCACAAGTCTGCTTTCCCGACAGTTACAATCTCCAGGTGTTTAAATGTAGGGTCAATAGACACCTCCTATCACACTAACTCCCAACTATTCTCACAACACTCTCATCTACCCAACCCTCATTCTCGGTATCCTCACCCGCCTATCACCCACCCTCTGTTATGTCCTATATTTAACCAGCCTTTCTCCTCCCTACGTAGCCCCCTGCACAGTAGTGGCAGTGACATGCCTTGCTCGGGGTGAAAGGCTTATAAAAAAAAAAAAAAAAAAAAATAATTTGTAAAAATTGAGCTTGAAGAATTAAACTTAAAAGATAATACAGAGTTTCAGCAAGATAGAGCCCCCTGTCACTTTGCTCTGCGTGTTAGACAGTTTCTAAATCAGAAATTTCCTAACAGATGAATCGGAAGGGGTGAACCATTTTATTAACCTCCATGTTCGCCAGATTTTAATTCATTAGATTTTTTTCATGTGAAAACAACTGTGTATGCAACCAAACCTAGTTAATTAGAAGATTTGAAAGCTAAAATAACTAATGTGATTTCAGGCGTTACTTTAAATCAGTTGGCAAATGTTTTCCGGGAACTGCAAAATCGTATTACCCTTTGTATTGCTAGTGATGGGAACATGTGGAAACTTAAATAAAATTTCAGTAAAACCTTAAACAATATAAATTTACTTCTTTCTAATCCTTTTTAACAAATTATTTCAATGTCAACAGCAGGCATGTAATTCTCGCAAGGGCGTATAAATACATCTTGAATACGTATATATTCGTCAACAGCAGGCAACGTATGTCATGTAAGTACGTCTTGAAAGCATATATATAACTCGTCAGAACTCAATGTAAGTCACATAAAAACATATATGTACAAATTGAAGCGTATATATATAGATCGACCGTAGGCAATATAAGTCTTTTAAGTACGTCTTGAATGTGTATATTGGCAGCAGGCAATGTAAGTCTCGCAAAGATTGCTATGCACGACTTGAAAATGTATATTTATCGCGATAGTATGTACGTATAGTAAGAATATATATGTACCTCTTGAAAACATATAGATATATATTGACAGTAGTCAATATATGTCTTGCAAGTGTGTCTTGAAAGCTTATATATACGTTGACAGCTGGCAATTTAAGTTTTGTATGTTTTGAAAGCCTATATATATATATATATATATATATTGATTTTTTTTATAATCGTGTCGCCCCAAGCAAGGTATTTGACTGCCAATGTTAAGCAGGGGGTTACATAGGAGTTAAGTTATGAGAAAGAGTGACAGGGGGTGTCAGGAAGAGGGTAGGAGAAGGATGAGAATACTCATGAGAGTGAAGTGGACGAAGAAAGAAGCATGAGAGAGAGAGAGAGAGAGAGAGAGGAAGCAAGTTAGTGAGATAGTAGATGACTATTGACTTTACATTTGAATTCTTGAAGATTGTGGCTGTCAGGACACCAATTAAACGGAAATGAATTCCACAGGCGGGAAATGCGAGAAAAGAAGCTGATGGAGTAAAATTTGCGTTTACAATTTATTGATTTCACAGTAAAAAGGTGGGACCTATTTGCTAATCTTGTGGCTCGAGAAAATTCATGTATGGGGGGTACCAGTGAGCTAAGTTCGTCTGAGCAAAAGCCATGAAAGTATTTGTAGAATAGATACAGGGAAGCCACGTTGCGCCGGTGAGAAAGCGACTGTATCCGAGCTGCCAACTCGGGATCGACTACATTATATATATATATATATATATATATATATATATATATATATATATATTTTTAATTATTTAGTTTTTGGTCATAATAAAACTAGACCAGTACAGAGTTGCATAAAAAATGGTTCAATACAATTATATTGTAGAACTTTTAAATATTCTTCATTTGTAAACGAGTTATTATACGACTTAGGTTTCCACCATGTGGTGTCTTCAGGCAATTTGCAATAACTGATTTTACCATTTTTTTTAAGAACGCTCACGTAACGGTGATTTTTTGAACGCTCACGTAACTTGCAATTTTTTAACGCGCAATTTTTAAAAATTACAAGAAATTATAACGTTTTCATCCATGGTTGTATGAACCTCATAGGTATCTCATGTTATGGTTACACTTAGTCATAATTTCTGTTCTTTCATTCAATAATTCATTTTTGTTTGGGAAAAGCAAAATCATTGACTTTTCTTCCTGGCACAGTCTACAAATTTTGCCACCGTTGTAAGGCTTGGCTTTTTTCACTCCACGTTATGTCTGGGTTTTTTCTATATTTTAATTTTTTTTATAGACAACTTAAAATTGTATGTATAGTTCTATATTTTTAGTTTTGTTTGTTTTTGGTTTTGTCGACTGCACAGTATAGTAGGGTCAGGTGGGCACCGTATGTAAGTAAAAGAGTCCACTAGGTAATTCACGCGACTAGAAATCTGGATGCAGCATTCTCCATAATACTGTTTTTTTTTTCTCATATTTTCTAATGCTCTGTAATCTGTTGCGCCTCTGTAACTTCTTTATTTTGCTTGGGCTGAAATGTTAAAACAATATTTAATAGGAAAAGTTTGAAACCTACGTTCCGTAAAATATTATTACATATTTCAGTTTATCAATGTTACACCGCGCAACCATTCACCCGCACAGGCCAGTCAAGTACGTTACACGCTGTTTTCCCTTGTCTCTCCTTCCCTCTATCTGGCCTGTTAGTATCAGGTTCTCCAAGCCCTCCTTCCTCATTGCATGTCCCAGTAAGTTCAGCTGTCTATTCCTGATGCTCAGTATTAATTTCCTTTTCGTTTCCATCCTTTCTAAAACCTCATCATTGCTCACATGCTCGATCCATGATATTTACAGCATCCTTCTGCAGAACCACATTTCAGTTACTTCAAGTTTTTCCTTCATTTTGATGATATTGTCCAGCATTCACTGCCATATTAAAGAACTGACATCACATAGCAATCCAGTACTCTCTTTTTTGTTTCTAGCAAAACTGTCCTGTTTCTTAATACTTTACTCAACTTCTGGAATGCTTCCTTCTCCATGCCAATTCGCCTTTGGATCTCTGTGTCGCACTTTCCATCTTCTATTATAACACTTCCCAGGTATTTAAATTTTTGTACCTGCTTCATTTTAGTATCCCCGACTTGTATTTAGCATTTTGGGCTGCCTTTTTTACTGGTTACTATGCATTCGGTTTGCTTGCAGTTTATTTGTGGTTCTTTCTTGTAACTCTCTTCAGCTACCTTTTGTAGGTGGTCTGTAGTTTCCTTTCTGTGTCTGCTATCAGCACTGTAACATCTGCGTACCTTAGGTTGTTTAAATTGTGGCCTCCGATGACGAATCCAGGCATAACTTCTAGGGTCCTCAAAATCCCAAACTGACATTAGTTAGTTAGTTAAGTGCCATACGTGATACACGCTTGGGCGATCATGTCTCGAAAGAGACATGACTGACTGGGCAGAAGATTATCCCGCAGTAGGTTGCCATTGCTTTCTGCGGTAGACTGGTTGCCGACCAAGGCTATAGAACCCAATCTGTCCTGCTATTTAACCCATAACTGGACTGAAGAGACGGATTAATACATTTCCCAAGGGTATTCGAGCGTAAGTGAATACAATGGAGTCAACTGGAATTCGAACTCGGCTCCCCGGTTTCTCGTTCCGAGCCGATATCCACTGTACCACAAATATTTATTTCTACCGGCCTGATTTTTTAAGATAAATATTTGTTACGAAAATGTGAGTGTGTGTCCTTCGGCAGAAGTCGAACCTGCAACCTTTACCCACATTTAGAAAGTCACCAATTGATCTGGCGCGTCTTAGACCTCTCGAATAATTTTGTCCATGTAACGTTAGTGATGTTTAAGATGGGCGAATGTTAGGATACGTGTTGTGGACCAGTGGATATCGGCTTGGAACGAGAAACTGGAGAACCAAGTTTGAATTCGAGTTGAATTCGTCGCACTCACTTGTGAACAATTATCTTTTTAATCCGTCGTTTTTCCCTCCATCTATGGGTTACCGAGCATTACAGATTGGGTTCGATAGTCTTGGTTGGCAACCAATCTACAGCAGAATGTAACCTATTGTGAGAAAATCTGCTCAGTCATTCATGTCTTTTCAAGACATGATCTCCAAAAGCGTCTATCACATATGGCTTTTAACTAACTGAACGTTAGTGATGTTGAGGGAGTTAGAAAAACAAATTATGAAATGTTGTAATAATAACACACCACTACCAACTTTAGGTCTTCCCACATACTTGGTAGGTAGTGTAACTAAAGTAGAAATCGAAATGTGATGATGATGATATTAAAAGCATGGTAGAAATTTAAAAAAATAATATAAAAACCGTTTATTTTTATTATTATTTTTCCATGAAAAATCAATTCATGTTTTATTTTCTTTACGCTTGTAATTCATTTGAACAACGTCTGAGAAAAAAAACATGGTGTTTCTGCTTTAATCTATTTCTCTAATAGTTTTGTGATTGTAATAAGTTCTTCCTTTTCAGTCGACTGCTTTTCCCGCTCTCTCCTAGAAAATGAAGTAAAAATAATTCCTCTCTCTCTCTCTCTCTCTCTCTCTCTCTCTATCTATTGTTTTGTCTGTCTTTTAATCCGGCGGCAGAAAACAGATTGATTTGTTAATGACTGACAAAGATTGGCTTTCGGCGATTTTTTTGGAAAATCGTAAAATGAACAAATTGTTAACATCCGTTTATCAACGCACGTCTGTCTGTATAATTATGCTCAGGCGTATCGGGCAATTGAGTAATCAATATCAGCGGCTTGGGTTCGAATCTAGGTAAAATGTTGGATGCTGATTTCAGAGACAGACACGCAAAACTGTATATTCTTACTACTTGAATTTCATTTTGATTCACCCGAAAGAGCATGGAAAGAGTAAAAATTGCCTTCCCAAAACTCAACAAAGATTAAAAATCAGGAAAACAATCGTTAAAAACAAAGAAATATGTGCTGAACTGCTACGTAATTCTATTTTTTTTTTTTTTTTTTTTTTTACATCAGTATAGAGAAAGAAGCCTTCTAGACAGTAAACACAGTATTAAGAAACGGGACCATTTTGTTAGAAACCAAGAAAAGAGTACTAAACTGCTGCTTAAAATCTTATTTCTTACATCGGAGTATAGCAAATTGCCTTCCAGAAACTAAGCAAAGTATTGAGAAACGGGAAAATTTCGTTAGAAACAAAGAAAGAGTGGCAAACTCCTGTGTAATATCTCATGTTTTATATCAGAATAGAGAAAAATGCTTCCGGAAATAAAGTAAAGTATTAAGAAACAGAAAACAACGAAAGGGTGTTGAGCTGCTGCATAATGTTTTATTTCTTGTCCAAAAATAGAGAAAGATGCCTTCCAGACAGAAAGTAAAGTACTAAGAAACAGGAAAATTTCGTTAAACACAAAAATGAGTGCTGAAATGCTGCGTAATATTTTATGTTTTACATCAAAATAGCAGCCAGTATGAAAGATCACATTCATAGCAGTAATTCTTATAGTATCCGACAATTTCTTATACCAAACAGTATTCGATAATCTAACTTCAACAAAACAACCACATAAAACGCACATGTCACCGCCTCTAATAATTATGTCTACCGAAGTATTTCTATAAACAAAAGCTGAGTGTCATTTACCATGTATTCAGTTGAGAAAGTAGAATAATCTATCTAAACTTATTTATAAATGGAACTTTGTGTGTGTATGTGTGCGTGTCTGTGTGTGTACGTTACCTATAGACTCCGAAACGGCTGAACCGATTTTCTTAAAAATTTACACAGTTGTACTGTAAGCGTCTACGAGTGTTCTTAGCTATGTTTTGTGTCGAGGTACCGCCGATAAATATCGAAAATCGATAATCGAAAAAATCGGGTTATAGAAGGAGTGGTCCGATTTTAATCAAATTTGATACACTCATAGACAAAGACATAAGAAACGATATTCAGAAGTTTCAAGGTTGTAGTGCAGAAAATCGATAGTATATATATATATATATATATATATATATATATATCAGGTCCCAAGTAGGCATCTACGCAGATGACACTACAATATACTCCCGCTCCAGTAAGAAACCTGTCGTGGCGGACAGACATAATCTCGCTGCTGACCTTGAGCGGGATCTACACTCTGTGGTGAACTGGGGCAAGAAGTGGCTTGTCAACTTCAATTCCTCTAAGACCAAGCTGTTGTCTGTCAACCATTACAGGCAACCTCTTCTGCCTCCCATAAGCATGGACCAGATGATTCTCCCGGAGAGTAATACACTACGCCTCCTCGGACTTACCCTGTCCTCAGACCTCAAATGGAAGCACTATATTGAATCCATAGCAAAATCTACTGCTAAGAAGATTGGGTCACTATGTCGATCCAGGATGTTTTTTCCACCTGAATCCATCCTGCATATATACAAGTCAACCATCCGTCCGTGCATGGAGTACTGCTGCCATTTATGGTCAGGTGCCCCTGCCGTTCTCCTCAGTGTTCTTGACAAGCTCCAAAGGAGAGTCTGTAATGTGATAGGTACTGATCTGGCGACTCGTCTGCAGCCACTTTCCCATCGTCGAAATGTGGCCTCCCTCTGTCTCTTCTATAAATACTTTCATGGCTTCTGCTCGGATGAGCTTAAGTCACTGATGCCTCCTCAACAGGTGTTTACCCGTTCAACCAGACTGGCAACTGGGTCCCACCCATTCACAGTCAGGTTAGCCAAACGCAGACGACAATTCTACTCCTGCAGCTTCCTCTCTCGCACTTCCCGCCTGTGGAACTCACTCCCGTATTCTTGCTTTCCTGACGGCTACGACCTCCAGAAATTTAAAAGCAAAGTTAATACTCACCTACTAACCACTGGCCTCTAGCTCTCTCCCCTCCCCTGTATAACCTTCCCTTTCTCTCCGCCCATGTACCTGTCATTGCACCTGCTTTCTCAGTTTTCTATTGTTCCTTTCTAACTAGCTTGTACTCCTCACTCTTTTCTAATTAATCTTTCTACATTTATGTAACCCCCTGCACATCAGTGGCGTTTCTGCCTTGCTCGGGGTGAAATGATTTAAAAAAAAAAAATATATATATATATATATATATATATATATATATATATAACAGGCAAGATGTTTGTGTGTGTGTCTGTTTATCGGCCTGTATGTCTGTATTTTTTTCAGCCCTTTTATTTTAGTTTTTGCTTCGGGTTTGGCTCTAAGTAGGTATAATTGTAGTTCTTAGTCTCAGCCATGATACCATTTACTCAGAGAACTTATTTGGCCTTCAAAATTCAGTTTATGACGAAAAAGCTTATTTGATATCGATACCAGAAAATCAAAATTTGACTTACATCCTTTCATTTTTCTTTTAGTTTACGGTTTCGCTTTAACTGGAAACAACTATTTCTTTTTAGTCTTTCGTGCCAACGTCCAAAGAGTCTGATCTCCAGGACCATGGATTAGTTTTAAAGCTTTCATTACACCCGAGCAACACCGGGTTATACTGCTAGTATATCAAATTTTCACTACTTCAAAGCTCCCAAGGAAATTAAGTTCCGGCGTTAAATGACCCATAATTAGTTAATATGCCGTTGAACAAAGAAATCAATCAATCAATTCGAAAAAACACTCGGGGTCGTGTGCGGAGACAGCATAAGTCAATGGATCCAGCCTGTCGCTAGAGTGTGATACAAGCAGGTGATTGTTCCGGAATAGTGTCGTCTGGTGTCCGCAAGCACTATTAGTGAATGTGGATTCTATTAGGTTGAGTCATTAACAATTTACGTTTATCAACATATACTTCAAAGAATAAATGTAAGGTCAATAGACATTAAATATAAGGTCAATAGACACCTCCTAACACACTAACTCGTACCCATTCTCTCAAACACTCTTCCTATGTACCTCCTTACACGTCTATCAACCTCCTTCTGACATTTCCTATATCCAATCGCTCTATGTAACCCCCTGCACTATAATGGCAGTGGAATGCCTTGCTTGGGGGTGATATGATTAAAAAAAATAAGAATAAATTACAGTTTTTTTTTCTTTTATGTGCCGTGTCTCTTCAGGACGTAAGCAATTATGGCCCTCCACCTCTTACTGTGCATTTTTGCTCTTAATATATATTTTCCTGTTATTTTGCCAAAACCCTGCACTGCTATTCATTTTTAAAGCCCATCAACTATGTCACACGCTGTTTACCCCAGTCTCTCTTTCCCTCTATCCACCCTGTGAGTATCAGATTCTTTAAACCCTTCTTCCTCGTTGCGTATCCCAGAAACTTTAACTGCCACTTCCTGATGTTAAGTATAGCCATATAGGAGGACAGATATCACATAACAGTCAAGTACTTTTGATCTGTGTTTCCAACAACATTTCCTTGTGTTTCAGTACTCTTCTCACATTTTGGAATGCATCATCATCATCATCCTGCGGCCTCGGCTGAGATAGAACTCACTACACCTTTCCAGTTATTCCCTATTTGTCATAGGTCCTGTAAGGTCTTCCTTCGCGATAGATGTATCTCTATGTATCCTGTTTGGAAAGGTTAACTTACCAGATCGATTGTGAGATGAGGGGGTGCCTCCATAATACAAACGATCAAACAAGTTCATCTGTAGCACGTGCACAATGCCCAGCAAACTGGACACGTCTCTTTTGAACTAAAGTTGATACTCTTGGTAGGTCTCCATATATCATTACTAGAGTTGGGTAGTTTCGCCATGAAAGATCAAGTACTCTTCTGAGAAGACGAGGATAACATTCATCTAAACGGCGCTGTTGTTTTGCTGAAGGAGTCCAAGTTTCAGATCCATAGAGTAAGATTGGTTCAATAAGTGCGCGAAAAACTTGGATTTTGATCTTACGATCAAGATTGGATTTCCAGATCTTATTCATTGTGTTATAAGCAGTCCATGCTATGCCTAATTGGAATACATCCCTGGTCATGTCAGAGTGAAAGAGAATGAGAAGATTTTAATAAAGAGGAGTGTGAAAGGGACAATAACTGAACAGGTGTTAAGGAGGACAAAAGATGGCAAATTACGTTGCAATTCAATTTTTGAAGATTGTAGGTGGCAGGAGAGCAAGTAAACGGAAGGAAGTTCAACAGGTGAGAGGAGCGAGAAAAGAAATTAATGGAATAGAAGTCTCGGCTGGATGTAGTTAGTTCAACAATAAAAAACACACGTTACCAATTTAGCAGTATGCATAAATTCATTTAAATCTCGCTAGAATAATTGCCATAAAATATTTGTAGAAACCACCGAGGCATTCCACGCCACGTAGATCAGAAAGTAACTGAAGTTGAGATGCCAAGTCAAGATCGATTATATGACAGAGCCTTCTTTGAATTTTGTCGAGAACCTCAAGATGAGTAGCAGGAGAAAATACAGTGAAGCCACGTCACATTGGTGAGAAAGTGACTGAAGTTGCGATGCCAAGTCAGGATCGATTACATTACAGACCATTATTTGGATCTTGTCAAAAGCCACTAGATGAGTAGCAGGAGAAAATACAGTGAAGCCACGTCACATTGGTGAGAAAGTGACTGAAGTTGCGATGCCAAGTCAGGATCGATTACATTACAGACCATTATTTGGATCTTGTCAAAAGCCACTAGATGAGTAGCAGGAGAAAATACAGTGAAGCCACGTCACATTGGTGAGAAAGTGACTGAAGTTGAGATGCCAAGTCAGGATCGATTACATTACAGACCATTATTTGGATATTGTCAAAAGCCACTAGATGAGTAGCAGGAGAAAATACAGTGAAGCCACGTCACATTGGTGAGAAAGTGACTGAAGTTTAGTTGCCAAGTCAGGATCGATTACATTACAGACCATTATTTGGATATTGTCAAAAGCCACTAGATTAGTAGCAGGAGAAAATACAGTGAAGCCACGTCACATTGGTGAGAAAGTGACTGAAGTTTAGATGCCAAGTCAGGATCGATTACAGACTTTTCTTTGGATTTTGTCAAGAACCTCTAGATGAATAGCAGTAGAAAATACAATGAAGCCACGTCACATCGGCGAGAAAATCACTGAAATCGAGATGCCAGGTCAGGATCGATTACATAACAGACCCTTCTTTTTATTTTGTCGAGAACATCTAGATGAGTAGCAGGAGCACCCAACTAGATATTACAAAATGGAAAAAATTCAATGTAATTTCATTTTTGCCATAAAAGGGCTTCTTTTTTATTATTATTTATCTTTTCACCCTCTAATGCTCAAAACGTTTCAGTGGGAGAAAAGACTGGATACAGAAAAGGATAAAAGATGAACAGGATTTAAGAAGATGGCAGTTGACATTGCATTTGAATTTTTGAAGGTTGTAGCTATCGTGGGAGCAAGTAAGTGAAAGGGAGTTCCACAAGTGCAAAGGACGAGAAAAGAAACTGTTAGGGTCGAAGTGGAGTTTAACTATTTCAATGGTAAAAATATGAGACCTAAATGCCATTCTAGAAACATAAATTCATGTGGTTGGGGCACCGACGAAAAAAGATTTTATCGGAGCAGTTGCCATGAAAATAATTTGTGGAAAAGACAGAGGGAAGCCACCTCACATTAGAGAGAAAGTGACTGAAGTTGAGATGCCAAGTCAGGATCGATTATATTAAAGACCTTTCTTTGGATATTGTCAAAAGCCACTAGATGGGTAGCAGGAGAAAATACAGTGAAACCACGTCACATTGGTGAGAAAGTGACTGAAGTTGAGATGCCAAGTCCGGATGGATTACATTACAGACCATTATTTGGATTTTGTCAAAAGCCTTTAGATGAGTAGCAGGAGAAAATACAGTGAAGCCACGTCACATTGGTGAGAAAGTGACTGAAGTTGAGATGCCAAGTCAGGATGGATTACATTACAGACCATTATTTGGATATTGTCAAAAGCCACTAGATGAGTAGCAGGAGAAAATACAGTGAAGCCACGTCACATTGGTGAGAAAGTGACTGAAGTTGCGATGCCAAGTCAGGATGGATTACATTACAGACCATTATTTGGATATTGTCAAAAGCCACTAGATGAGTAGCAGGAGAAAATACAGTGAAGCCACGTCACATTGGTGAGAAAGTGACTGAAGTTGAGATGCCAAGTCAGGATGGATTTCATTACAGACCATTATTTGGATATTGTCAAAAGCCACTAGATGAGTAGCAGGAAAAAATACAGTGAAGCCACGTCACATTGGTGAGAAAGTGACTGAAGTTACGATGCCAAGTCCGGATGGATTACATTACAGACCATTATTTGGATATTGTCAAAAGCCACTAGATGAGTAGCAGGAGAAAATACAGTGAATCCACGTCACATTGGTGAGAAAGTGACTGAAGTTGAGATGCCAAGTCCGGATGGATTACATTACAGACCATTATTTGGATATTGTCAAAAGCCACTAGATGAGTAGCAGGAGAAAATACAGTGAATCCACGTCACATTGGTGAGAAAATGACTGAAGTTGAGATGCCAAGTCCGGATGGATTACATTACAGACCATTATTTGGATATTGTCAAAAGCCACTAGATGAGAAGCAGGAGAAAATACAGTGAAGCCACGTCACATTGGTGAGAAAGTGACTGAAGTTGAGATGCCAAGTCCGGATGGATTACATTACAGACCATTATTTGGATATTGTCAAAAGCCACTAGATGAGTAGTAGGAGAAAATACAGTGAATCCACGTCACATTGGTGAGAAAGTGACTGAAGTTGCGATGCCAAGTCCGGATGGATTACATTACAGACCATTATTTGGATATTGTCAAAAGCCACTAGATGAGAAGCAGGAGAAAATACAGTGAATCCACGTCACATTGGTGAGAAAGTGACTGAAGTTGAGATGCCAAGTCCGGATGGATTACATTACAGACCATTATTTGGATATTGTCAAAAGCCACTAGATGAGTAGCAGGAGAAAATACAGTGAAGACACGTCACATTGGTGAGAAAGTGACTGTAGTTGCGATGCCAAGTCCGGATGGATTACATTACAGACCATTATTTAGATATTGTCAAAAGCCACTAGATGAGTAGCAGGAGAAAATACAGTGAATCCACGTCACATTGGTGAGAAAGTGACTGAAGTTGAGATGCCAAGTCCGGATGGATTACATTACAGACCATTATTTGGATATTGTCAAAAGACACTAGATGAGTAGCAGGAGAAAATACAGTGAAGCCACGTCACATTGGTGAGAAAGTGACTGAAGTTGCGATGCCAAGTCAGGATGGATTACATTACAGACCATTATTTAGATATTGTCAAAAGCCACTAGATGAGTAGCAGGAGAATATACAGTGAAGCCACGTCACATTGGTGAGAAAGTGACTGAAGTTGTGAGGCCAAGTCAGGATGGATTACATTACAGACCATTATTTGGATATTGTCAAAAGCCACTAGATGAGTAGCAGGAGAAAATACAGTGAATCCACGTCACATTGGTGAGAAAGTGACTGAAGTTGCGATGCCAAGTCCGGATGGATTACATTACAGACCATTATTTGGATATTGTCAAAAGCCACTAGATGAGAAGCAGGAGAAAATACAGTGAATCCACGTCACATTGGTGAGAAAGTGACTGAAGTTGAGATGCCAAGTCCGGATGGATTACATTACAGACCATTATTTGGATATTGTCAAAAGACACTAGATGAGTAGCAGGAGAAAATACAGTGAATCCACGTCACATTGGTGAGAAAGTGACTGAAGTTGAGATGCCAAGTCCGGATGGATTACATTACAGACCATTATTTGGATATTGTCAAAAGCCACTAGATGAGTAGCAGGAGAAAATACAGTGAATCCACGTCACATTGGTGAGAAAGTGACTGAAGTTGAGATGCCAAGTCCGGATGGATTACATTACAGACCATTATTTGGATATTGTCAAAAGACACTAGATGAGTAGCAGGAGAAAATACAGTGAAACCACGTCACATTGGTGAGAAAGTGACTGAAGTTGCGATGCCAAGTCAGGATGGATTACATTACAGACCATTATTTAGATATTGTCAAAAGCCACTAGATGAGTAGCAGGAGAATATACAGTGAAGCCACGTCACATTGGTGAGAAAGTGACTGAAGTTGTGAGGCCAAGTCAGGATGGATTACATTACAGACCATTATTTGGATATTGTCAAAAGCCACTAGATGAGTAGCAGGAGAAAATACAGTGAATCCACGTCACATTGGTGAGAAAGTGACTGAAGTTGCGATGCCAAGTCCGGATGGATTACATTACAGACCATAATTTGGATATTGTCAAAAGCCACTAGATGAGAAGCAGGAGAAAATACAGTGAATCCACGTCACATTGGTGAGAAAGTGACTGAAGTTGAGATGCCAAGTCCGGATGGATTACATTACAGACCATTATTTGGATATTGTCAAAAGCCACTAGATGAGTAGCAGGAGAAAATACAGTGAAACCACGTCACATTGGTGAGAAAGTGACTGAAGTTGCGATGCCAAGTCAGGATGGATTACATTACAGACCATTATTTGGATATTGTCAAAAGACACTAGATGAGTAGCAGGAGAAAATACGATGAAACCCCGTCACATTGGTGAGAAAGTGACTGAAGTTGCGATGCCAAGTCAGGATGGATTACATTACAGACCATTATTTAGATATTGTCAAAAGCCACTAGATGAGTAGCAGGAGAATATACAGTGAAGCCACGTCACATTGGTGAGAAAGTGACTGAAGTTGTGAGGCCAAGTCAGGATGGATTACATTACAGACCATTATTTGGATATTGTCAAAAGCCACTAGATGAGTAGCAGGAGAAAATACAGTGAATCCACGTCACATTGGTGAGAAAGTGACTGAAGTTGCGATGCCAAGTCCGGATGGATTACATTACAGACCATAATTTGGATATTGTCAAAAGCCACTAGATGAGAAGCAGGAGAAAATACAGTGAATCCACGTCACATTGGTGAGAAAGTGACTGAAGTTGAGATGCCAAGTCCGGATGGATTACATTACAGACCATTATTTGGATATTGTCAAAAGCCACTAGATGAGTAGCAGGAGAAAATACAGTGAAACCACGTCACATTGGTGAGAAAGTGACTGAAGTTGCGATGCCAAGTCAGGATGGATTACATTACAGACCATTATTTGGATATTGTCAAAAGACACTAGATGAGTAGCAGGAGAAAATACAGTGAAACCACGTCACATTGGTGAGAAAGTGACTGAAGTTGCGATGCCAAGTCAGGATGGATTACATTACAGACCATTATTTAGATATTGTCAAAAGCCACTAGATGAGTAGCAGGAGAATATACAGTGAAGCCACGTCACATTGGTGAGAAAGTGACTGAAGTTGTGAGGCCAAGTCAGGATGGATTACATTACAGACCATTATTTGGATATTGTCAAAAGCCACTAGATGAGTAGCAGGAGAAAATACAGTGAATCCACGTCACATTGGTGAGAAAGTGACTGAAGTTGCGATGCCAAGTCCGGATGGATTACATTACAGACCATAATTTGGATATTGTCAAAAGCCACTAGATGAGAAGCAGGAGAAAATACAGTGAATCCACGTCACATTGGTGAGAAAGTGACTGAAGTTGAGATGCCAAGTCCGGATGGATTACATTACAGACCATTATTTGGATATTGTCAAAAGCCACTAGATGAGTAGCAGGAGAAAATACAGTGAAACCACGTCACATTGGTGAGAAAGTGACTGAAGTTGCGATGCCTAGTCAGGATGGATTACATTATAGACCATTATTTAGATATTGTCAAAAGCCACTAGATGAGTAGCAGGAGAATATACAGTGAAGCCACGTCACATTGGTGAGAAAGTGACTGAAGTTGTGAGGCCAAGTCAGGATGGATTACATTACAGACCATTATTTGGATATTGTCAAAAGCCACTAGATGAGTAGCAGGAGAAAATACAGTGAAGCCACGTCACATTGGTGAGAAAGTGACTGAAGTTGTGAGGCCAAGTCAGGATGGATTACATTACAGACCATTATTTGGATATTGTCAAAAGCCACTAGATGAGTAGCAGGAGAAAATACAGTGAAGCCACGTCACATTGGTGAGAAAGTGACTGAAGTTGTGAGGCCAAGTCAGGATGGATTACATTACAGACCATTATTTGGATATTGTCAAAAGCCACTAGATGAGTAGCAGGAGAAAATACAGTGAAGACACGTCACATTGGTGAGAAAGTGACTGAAGTTGTGAGGCCAAGTCAGGATGGATTACATTACAGACCATTATCTGGATATTGTCAAAAGCCACTAGATGAGTAGCAGGAGAAAATACAATGAAGCCACGTCACATTGGTGAGTAAGTGACTGAAGTTGTGAGGCCAAGTCAGGATGGATTACATTACAGACCATTATTTAGATATTGTCAAAAGCCACTAGATGAGTAGCAGGAGAAAATACAGTGAAGCCACGTCACATTGGTGAGAAAGTGACTGAAGTTGTGAGGCCAAGTCAGGATGGATTACATTACAGACCATTATTTGGATATTGTCAAAAGCCACTAGATGAGTAGCAGGAGAAAATACAGTGAAGCCACGTCACATTGGTGAGAAAGTGACTGAAGTTGTGAGGCCAAGTCAGGATGGATTACATTACAGACCATTATCTGGATATTGTCAAAAGCCACTAGATGAGTAGCAGGAGAAAATACAGTGAAGCCACGTCACATTGGTGAGAAAGTGACTGAAGTTTAGATGCAAAGTCAGGATCGATTACATTACAGACCCTTCTTTAAATTTTTTTGAAAATCTCGAATTATACAGCAGGAGCATCAGACCATATCAGTTAAGGGCCATACGTGATACACGCTTGGGCGATCATATCTCGAAAGAGTCATTACTGACTTGACGGAAGATTTTTCCGGAGTACGTTGCCATTACTTTCGGCGGTAGACTGGTTGCCAAACAGGGCTACAGAACCCAATCTGTTCTGTTATTTAAACCATAACTGTATGGAGAAGAGACTGATTAATACCTTTATAAGGGTATTTGCGTGTGAGTGAATGCAACGTATTCAACTGGAATTCGAAATCGGCTCGCCGATTTCTCGTTCCGAGCCAATATCCACTGCATCACAACGCACATCCAGATCAGATATGGCAGTAGAAATCAATGCGCGGACGAATGGTAGGTTTATAAAAATGGATTCTGAAAAATAAATCCTTTCCGACAAAGACATAGTGAACCAACGTCACTGGCACTAAACGTGTCAATTCATTCATTATTGCCGCTCAGCTTCACCCCAGAAAAAAATGATAACCCAAGAAGGTTCGAATTTGCACGGGATACTAGATTAGTAACTAGATCCCACCCTTTTACAGTGAAACCGATAAAATGCAACTGCAACTTCTACTCCAATAGTTTCTTTTCTCGCACTTCCCGACTGTGGAATTCTCTTCCACATGACTGCTTCCCCGACGGCTCCAATATCCAGGAGTTTAAATGTAAGGTCAATAGACACCTCCTAACACAATAACTCGCCTCCATTCTTTCAAACACTCTTCCCATCCTCCCAACTACCTATCACCCACCCCTTCTGACATTTCCTATATCTAACCACTCTTTCTATTTACCTCCCCCTATGTAGCCCCAAGCGTAATAGTGGCAGTGGAATGCCTTGTTTGGGGTGAAATGATTAAAAAAAAAACGTGTAGAGTGTTTCTTTCTCGGAGTGTAGCAGATGACAGAAACATTATTTACAATGATTTTTCTGCCATTCATCCAGGCAGCATCAATAACATTTAAGTAATTGTTGCAATTAGTCTACGGCTATATCGTGTTGAATGCATCGGTTCCCGTCCAGTCACCGAGGTTAAGCAACATAATTGGAGTAGATAGAAGAAATTATCACCCGGTTCACACTCCACCCACATCTATTGAACAAGTGAAGAGGCTCATCCTTGTTTCCTGTTTAGGATGCGGTTTCCGGTTTTCTCTTTTCTAATCTGCTCACTCTTATGTAGCCCCCTACACATCAGTGGCGTTACCGCCTTGCTTGGGGTGATATGATTAAGAAAAAAAGAACATTGATCCTGGTCAGTACTTAAATGGGTGACCATTTGGGAATATCAGGTGTTGTAAACGTAAGGACCAAGAATGGTCCACCGGTCCTCCAGGTTTGGGGGTTGGGTGCTAACAACTCTGCACCGTAAAAAAAAACGGTTTGTTACAGCAACAAGGAGTTGCTGCTCTATGCACCATTGGGTGTGATGGATAAATGATGATGATGAATTTTTGCAATTACTTTTACCGATACCCAGTGCACCACAACGAAATCAGTGAGCCGAGTTCGAATTCCAGTTGAATTCGTTGCATTCATTTACGCCCAAATACCCTTGGGAAAGGTATTAATCTGTCTCTTCCCTCCAGTTATAGGTTAAATAACAGGACAGATTGGGTTCTATAGACTTCAGGACGTAAGCAATTCTGGCTCTCCGGGATAATCTTCTGCCTAGTCAGCCATGTCTCTTTCGAATCATGATCGCCAAAGCGTGTATCACGTAAGGAACTTGGCTGATTTTTTTACAAGTTTTGAGTGTGTATTTTTTTTGTTTTTACTTTTTTTGTTGTTTTTTTTTTTTTTTTTTTTTTTTTTGCTAATCAAGTAATAATCAGTTGATGTAAGGTCTGCGGTGAATATGGTGGGTTAATCTGGTGAATGTAGCTGGATAAAGGTAAAAGAGTCTTATTGAGTTCCGGAATTTTAACTGTGCTTTCTTTCTGTCTGTGACGTTGGGTTGTCAAGGAGGACAAGAAAGTCTTTTGTACTGGGGAACGCAGGGCGCTTTTCGTTCACATTTCTATGAATTCATGTTGATCCCGTAAATTTGTATGTAGTTTATCATATTTCATTTTTAAGAAATCTAAATCTATAATACTCCGACTGTCCCACTACATGCACAAGATTACTTTTCTTTCCTGGGGCTCAGATTTTAGGGTCGGTTTTGGAGATTTGCTGTTGGAAATGCGCTGCATCTTACTTTAAACATTGAAGAAAGTAACCATTGGTTATCATTTTTCTATGATAAATACATAGAGTGATAGATAATAAAGAGATTCAGATAGATAGATGGATAGATATTTGAGAAGGAGACTGAGATAGATAGATAGATAGATAGATAGATAGATAGATAGATAGATAGATAGATAGATAGATAGTGAAGACACTCAGATAGATAGATAGATAGATAGATAGATAGATAGATAGATAGATAGATAGATAGTGAAGACTCTGAGATAGATAGTGAAGAGAGTGAGATAGATAGATAGATAGATAGATAGATAGATAGATAGATAGATAGATAGGGAAAAGACTGAGAGAGAGATACATATTTATACACATAGGGAAGAGACTTAGATAGATAGATAGATAGATAGATAGATAGATAGATAGATAGATAGATAGATAGATAGATAGATAGATAATTGGAATGTCCGGTAATAGCAATAGTTTCAGTTCAGTTTTCAGTTTTCGTATGTATAAATATGTATTGGATTTACTCGTGAATATGAACACACTTTATAATATTCTTTGTAACTTTATAAGAGAACTCTTTTATGTATCATCGGTTATCGATTTCTCACATTTTAGATACAGAATAAAACGTTAAGTAATTTGCCTCAAGCTACAAATATAAGGAAAAATACTACGCAAAGAATGTTTCAGAAATTATTGTACAAATCAGTGTTATGTTCGATTTCCTGAATTCGAGAAAAAGTTGTCTGTATACAATTAGAATATTTTCTTTAGGGCAAAAGACGTCTAAAGTACAACTATCAAACTCTTTACAAATTTAGTTAACACACACGCACGCACACACACACACACACACACACACACACACACACACACACACACACACGTGTGTGTGTGTGTGTGTGTGTGTGTGTGTGTGTGCGTGCGTGTGTGTGTGTGTGCATGCGTGTGTTATAAATTATTTACGTCTGGCTTCTTAAAACGGAATTCAGTTAATTGCCTTCCGTTTTTAATATAAGATATATATATATAGTGTTGCGAAAAGTTCTCAGCCTGGCCAAGTAGACTTTATAATCAAAATTCTGCTATTTTGTCATACAGTCAAATTTTGAGAAGTGTGTCGGTTGCCAACTGTTCAACACTTTTTCATTCAGATTCATTGCACTCTTGCATGCACACATACATACACACACTTTTATATATATATATGCGTGTGTGTGTGTGTGTGTGTGTGTGTGTGTGTGTGTTTGTGTGTGTGTTGTTTCAAAGGTGCTATATTTGTGAACGAAGTTTGTCTGATATCGCGGACAGAATGTTTATATATATATATATATATATATATATATATATATATATATATATATGCTATGTTGACATAGAAATCAACACTGTATGGGGACTGTCCATTTCACTATTTAAGTCATAGCCAGACCAAGTGTTACGCCTTTTTGTGTGAGCTCTCTATATGGGTTACTTAGAATTAGGGAAAGTCAGAGAAGAACAAAATTGGGTTTTTTGTTTTTTGTTTTTTTACATCTAATCTTTTTCAATTATTTCCAGTTCAGACATTGAGTTTTTTTTCCCTTTACTTATTTCTTTTCTTTAGATTTTTCCGATTCTAAATTTTGATTTTCGAAATAAAGTCTATTAGTTTGTGTCAAAGGGTTATTACTTAGTCTTTTGTGTCGAGATGTGATTGTAGGTAGCGTGGTAAGAATTTTGACCCTTATTTCTTAATAATAGCTGACATTATCAGTAAGAGAGTGAGAGAGAGAGAGAGAGAGAGAGAGAGAGAGAGAGAGAGAAGATCCTGCAACAGATTTACACATGGGACATAGTACTATTTTAAATTGATTTTCCCTAAAAGTAACCATCTAGTATATTTCGAATGAAAAACCAACTAGGATGTTCTGTATTCGCGTTGTACTAATACACCAAGAAAAGGCAGAAATAGGAACGAATGTTGCAATTTACACTGAAAAATATAATTAACTAAAAATGAATTCGCATACAGCAAATTTCACAATTAGTAAAGTAATTTGAAAAAGAATTATATCAATTTTTTAAAGGATGCAAGATAATTTTATTATCAGCCCTATATTGATGTTGTTTTTGCACAATTTTATTTTAAAAAATACAGAAATATTTTCTTCACTTGTTGGAAGGTACAGTTTTATTCAGAAGCAACATTTCTTCACCAGATAACGATTGTCAACATATAAAAACAATTGAAATAAAGTATTACCAACTCATGTTGTGAATACATTTACTCTGTATATTTACAGACTTAAACAAGAATTCTGCTAGAACCAACATTCTCCAACTAACTGAATATTGCCAATATCATTTTGACAGCATTGATGCAAAACATAGTAAAGTAATCAGATTTTATTCCTGTCAGATATTTAGAAAGACAGGCGACAATTCCGAGAGAGTCAATATTTCTGAAACAAATCAAAACCCTCTGCATGAGATATTTTAGATATTTAGAAATGCGTGTATGACCAAGTATATATATATATATATATATATATATATATATATATATATATATATATATAGTGTGTATCGAGGCAGCAGATCATTTTCTAAACATATACTGTTAAAAAAAAAGAGAATGAATGTCTATTATGCTTAATCATGAGCCGTTCTAAACATTTGACTTTAATTTCAGGTGAAAATGAAGACAAAAATTCTCCAACATGTGGATAATTTTAGTCAACAATACAATATTCCTCACTCATACACACAGTAAAAAGAAACTTCAGTTATTGAAGGCCATCTACATTAAATCCAAACAAACCACAATTCATAAAACCACGTTTAAATCTGGTCATAACACATTACATAGCATTTGAATATATGGTTCTGTTATCATTTTGGCCGCTCACGCGGTGTGACGTCATAGAACCGCATTACAAATTTACGAACTGCTTTTGCTATTTTTGGTAACTGTTAACGTTGCTTAGCAAAGTTTTATGTCAACACAAGATAAAATTGTCGCTGATGGTAGATGTTTTTATGTTAACGTCCTTGTAACATCTCCGAAGATGGCTCATGTGAGCCGAAAGCTTAGAACCAACTTAATAAAAAATTATACAAATGTTGGAGAATTTTCGTTATTTTCACCTGAAATTAAAGCCAAAATACGATGTTTAGAATGGCTCATGATTAAACATAATAGACATTCATTGTCTCTTATATTTAACAGTATATGTTTAGAAAATACATATATATATATATATATATATATATATATATACTTGGTCATACAAGAATTATGCAGTTTAGTTATATATATATATATATATATATATATATATATATATACCACATGTTGGTCATACAAGAAATTACGCACTTTAGTTCCATATATATATATATGTATATGTGTGTGTGTGTGTGTGTGTGTGTGTGTGTGTGTGTGTGTGTGTGTGTGTGTGTGTGTGTGGAACTAAACTGCGTGATTCTTGTATGACCAAATATATATATGAGAGTAAACTGCGTAATTCTTGTCTTGATCTATGTGAGGTGATGTCAGAGATCGACATTAGATCAAGCCGCCCATTTTGGCTGTGACAGGAATTCCTCTGACCCGTGATAACTTCCGTCTTTACAATTTCACCTCATAATAATGCATCATATACTGATATCTCCAAACATGTAAATAATTTAACCAAACTTTGATTGTTGCCGGTTTTATCATCCGTTTCCTTCATTGCAAATTATTGATCTTTATTTATTTTATCGTTATTATTATCATTATTTTTATTAATAATAATAATTCTTTCGATTCCTGTTGTATACACATTTTCTTCCAGATCCCAACAAGAGACCTAAGCTCAGAAATGGCTTCATGAGATTTTACATTGAAAAAAAAATCAAACTAAGAACATACATTTTACTAGTGAGCAATCTTTAAGATATCACTCGCCCGATCGACTCAGTCGATTAAAAACTTAATTGGGGGATTAAAGTTTATTGCTTTATTCACCCGCAATCAATTCCTTTTACAACCCAAAAGTATGTCACTGAAGATTCAAAAGTTATCTAGAATGACCTACAATGACATTATTGAACTCTGTCTCGCTTTTATCGTCCCGGTCAGTGTAAACATTCGCATAATTAACGCTCCTAGAGTGGAGCCAAAATGTCTCCGTTGCCCAGATTAAAGACGCTCACAGATTTTTAGAAATTCATTTGGAAAAATATTATCCTTCACCCAACATCTATATTTCTGCGAAAAGCAAAAAAGAAAATTTGAATGAAAAAAATATATGCATAATTCTTTCAACCGCGCACCGAAGAACAAATTATACAAGTAAATTTTTTAAAGAAAATCGTTGAGAAAATCAGATTTGTTATTTTTTATCATCTATGAGATGGAGATTGTGGTCAAACAGAAGAAAGAAACTACGAATTTAGGTACCTTCACTCAATTGACAAAAAAAAGCAGCATATCATGATGTTAATAAAAAAGTTTTATCATCAAAATGTTTATCTTATTGTTAAGAGGAAAGATCAAATTTTGTTATTATTATTTTTTAAATTTAAATCCTTTATAACACGTTTGAAATTTTAATTAAAATTTCATTTTTTTTGTTTTCTGTTAGCGACTATTAAGAAAAGTAAAATGATTTAGGGGCAAGTAAATTTTTCCTCGTTCTCTACCGCCGGTCGAGTGATTTTTTTTCAAACCTCAAAGGCTTCTTGTGAGTACAATCTTTTGTATTTCATTAAAACATGGAATACAAGTATTCCCTGCAGTGTGTCTTTTGGAATCATTCGGAAGGCTCCAACTACAATTGGTTCATGTTTTTGAGATTTTCACTAAAAGTTACTTAGAATAGTAGATTGTTTTAAAGATATTCAAAGATGCATTAGGATCTGCAGAAACCGCCATGTCAATAAAACAAGTACGTTCGGGTTTATGTGAACTTTGATCACAATGTCTGGGCGCTTAGCATTGATTGTTCTGTTTGTGCGTATTGTAGAGTTCAATAAAATTCTTATATGTCCCATCTCTGTAATCGGGTCTGGATGATGTTCATATCCAGTTTCTTGCAGAGTTTTATATCCAGTGGTGATAACAGTGTGCAACCCGATACAAGATGGTCAATTGTTACTGGTTATTTATCACAGAATTGTAATTTAAGGTCAACACAGATTTTCAGTATCTTAGTTTCAACATTTAACCATTCCCTACGTAACCACTGATAGGTATGGGCCAGAAAATTATTTTCTCGTCATAATCCATCTTGCACGTTTATAAATCTAGTATTCATCGTGTATTGAATACTGTTGCCATATCTAGTTGGATGCTCTTGCTATTCAGCTAGACGTTCTCGTCATAATCCATCTTGGGCATTTATAAATCGACCATTCGTCCGTGCATTGAATATTGTTGCCATATCTAGTCAGGTGCTAATGCTATTTATCTTAAAGTTCATTTTAGAATCCATATTGAGCATTTATAAATCTGCCATTCGTCCGTACATTGTTGCCATATCTGGTCAAAGTGCTAATGCTATTCAGCTTGAGGTTCTCGTTAGAATCCATCTCGCACAATTATAAATCTACCATTCGTCCGTGCATTGAATAATGTTCCCATATTTAGCCGGGTGCTCTTGCTATTCAGCTTGAGGTTCTCGTCAGAATCCATATGGCGCATTTATAAATCTACCATTTGTCAGTGCATTGAATACTGTTGCCATATCTGGTCAGATACTCTTGCTATTCAGCTTGAGGTTTTCGTCAGATTCCACCTTGCGCATTTATAAATCTACCATTCGTTCGCGCATTGAATACTGTTACATATCTAGTCGGGTGCTCTTGTTATTCTGCTTGAGGTTTACGTCAAAATCCATGTTGCGCATTTATACATCAAACCATTTGTCAGTGCATTGAATACTGTTACTATATCAGGTGAGGTACTTTTGCTATTCAGCTTGAGGTTCCATTTGTGCATTTATACATCTTCCATTCGTCCGTGCATTGAATACTGTTGCCATATCTGGTCAAGTGCTAATGCTAATCATCTTGAGGTTCTCGTTAGAATCCATCTTTTACATTTATAAATCTACCATCCGTCCGTGCATTGAATACTGTTTCTATATGCGGTCGAGTGCTTCTGCTATTCAGCTTGAGGTTCTAGACAAAATCCGAATTCTCTGGCTTCTTGAGCATATGAAATTAAGTGTGCTACTAGATTTCTGTGACCGCAGAAAGCAATGGCAACCTACTGCGGGATAATCTTCTGCCCAGTTTGTCATGTCTCTTTCGAGACATGATCGCCTAAGCGTGTATTATTTATGGCACTTAACTGACTGACTAGATTTTACCGTTGAAATGGTTAAATATAAGTGCCTCTTTTACATCAATAGTTCAATCTCTAAAAATTTAATTGCAACACCAATTGCCACCCTCTATCATCTTGAATCTCGTTCATCTGTTATCTTTTCTTCAATATACTTGGTATACAATCTTTTCTCTCACTATACCCCCAATGCACTAGTGGCTGTATCGCCTTGCTTGAGGAGAAAAGAGGCTGAGTAAAGATACAGGAAAATTTCCCTAGAAACTAAGAAGAGAGTGCTAGATTGCTATGTGATGTGAGTTCTTCAATACAGCAGTGAATGCGGGACAATATCATCGAATTTGAGGGAAAACCTTAAAGCAGCGGAAATGTGGTTTTACAGAAGAATGCTGTGGATATCATGGACTGAACATGTGAGCAATGATGAGGTTTTGGAAAGAATGGCATTGAAAAGAATACTAATAGTGAGCACCAGGAAGAGACAACTGAAGTTCCTGGGACATGCAATGAGGAAGGATGGCTTGGAGAACCTAATACTGACAGGCCAGATAAAAGGAAAAAGAGACAGAGGATGGCAGCGGATAACATATTTGAAGGGCCTGGTCAGGTGGATGATGGAACGAGGGTTGCGTGGAGTAACAGGAGAAAGAGCCACCAAGGATAGGAAGACATGGAGAACCATGATCGCCTACGTCCTGAAAGGATAGGGTAGATAGAAGAGGAAGAAACGTTATGATCAAAATGTGAGCCAACGATAGTGTAGTAACAAGGCATCATCATTATTATTATTGTTTTTATTGTTAGTTGCAGCAAGAATATCAGGTACCATCATGAATATCTGGTCCATCGTGATCGTACGTCAGTAGGATTGCTTAAAATATCATTGCCCTAATCAGTAATAACGATGATTTTGTGGATAGCTGTGGATGTGACTGGAGTAATGGATAGAACGTGGAAAGTAGTTATGGGTTAAATAGTAGGACTTGTATCTTGAACAATCATTGTTATCTCCATGACACTTTTAATGCAATATTCATACGCAAAAAAGAAACGAATTCTTCGTACAAAATGCTTGCCCCAGTTACATGCAGACTAATTGCCCCATACGTTTCGGCTATTGTGTTCTTATGCCTTCGTCAGGCGTAAATCGTTCCGGGTAATCTATAGGGAATTTTAAAGTGATTATTTTATTTAACTGATGGCGAAAGATCGATCTCGTTCTACGAATTCACAAGGTTTCAATCTACTTGACTATTTTTTCGTTGGATAACTTTGTATGAAGACTATAAATCAAAACAGCCTGCTAATGAGTAGGTTACGCAGAGGACAAAATGGCGAAACTTTGTCATGACAACAACAAAAAGTAGGAAAATAGTCCGCATTATATTTATGTTATGTGCGTTGTGGTGCAGTGGATATCGACTCGGAACGACAAATCGGGGAGCCGAGTTCGAATTCCAGTTGAATTCCTTGCATTCACTTACGCACAAATACCCTTAGGAAAGGTATTAATCCATATCTTCACTCCAGTTATGGGTTAAATAACAAGACCGATTGGGTTTTATAGCCTTGGTTGGCAACCAGTCCACTGCAGAAAGCAATGGCAGCCTACTGCGGTATAATCTTCTGCCCAGTCAGTAATGTCTCTTTCGAGACATGATCGCCCAAAGCGTGTATCACGTATGGCACTTGACTGACTGACTAGACTAGCATGGTTGTGGTGCAGTGGATATCGACTCGGAACGGCAAATCGGGGAGTCGGGTTCGAACTCCAGTTGAATTCCTTGCATTCACTTACGCCCAAATTCCCTTGGGGGAAGATATTAATCCGTCTCTTCCCTTCAGTTACGTGTTAAATAATAGGATAGATTTGGTTGTATAGCCTTGGCTGGAAAAATCTACCGCAGTAGACTTTTTCGAGACATGATCGCCAAAGCGTGTATCACGTATGGCACTTAACTGACTGACTGAATATAATAGTTGGTAACATAATTACAACTTCTACTAGGTATAAAGTGGGGAATCGGTTTTCTATTGTTATAAAGTAATAAACTGATCCCCCACTAATTATACTTAATATAATAATGTAATATAATCTATTTCTTCTCCCTCCAGCTATGAGTTAAATGGCAGGACAGATTGTGTTCTATAGCCTTGGTCGGCAACCAGTCTACCGCAGATAGCAATTGCAACCTATTGCTGGATAATCAGTCAGTCATGTCGCTTTCAAGACATGATCGCCCAAAGCGTGTATCACGTATGGCACTTAACTGACTGACTGACTGACTAATAATGATAATTTTGGAACTATTTAGACAGAAATCAAAATGCGTTTCCGGCATCAAATAACCCACAAAGTCTTAAACCTTAAAAAATACAAATCAAACAATCGTGGGTCTCCAATAAGTTCAACTTTATCATAAGAATCTTTAGAATAGTTCCAAGTGTTCTAAGGATTATTGGGAATCCCTTTTGCTAAAATATACACCAGATTTTGCTATTGGCAGGATGTCGTTTTTCCAAATGAATAGTTTCATGCATGTTAGTTTGTTTCCATTATCCGCATCTATTTCAGCCTTCCTTTCTATTATCTATCTTTTCATAATTACGTATCTGTCAAAATAAGTCTCCGATTATTGATTCCCAACTAGAGAGAAATTTTGCTTAAGAGGAGACATTTTATGGTTTCAGGGAAAATTTTAGGGTTTCATCGGGAAAACGGGACCACAGAATAGTAGAATTAAACAGAATATCGATTTTTCTACAAGCTGTAAATTTGACAAGATACCTCTTGTTTCAGACAATCTTGGAAGAACGTAATTACATTCGGAAATATGGAGAAAAGGTCATAAAGGACCTCATGTAATAGATAGATAGATAGATAGATAGATAGATAGATAGATAGATAGATAGATAGATAGATAAGATAACTGAGATAAGATAGATAGATAGATAGATAGATAGATAGATAGATAGATAGATAGATAGATAATGAACATACTGAGATAGATAGATAGATAGATAGATAGATAGATAGATAGATAGATAGATAGATAGATAGATAGATAGATAAAATATAAGTGATATATAGAAAATAATATTAGAGAGACGGATGATAATCAATGGTATAGTCTAGTCATTGATACCTTTGTCCTTTCTCTCTATATTTCTAAGATGAGTTTCTCTAACTTTTTATATTATTTACGTTATTAGGACTCTTCTTATCATCTCTTATTATATCCACAACGTTTTGGCGTTATACGGTCCGGCTTTATTTAGTTGATATAAGTAAGGGGTATAGTGAGGGAACAGACTGGATAAAAACGATAGAAGTTGGCGACTGACGCTATATTTGCATTTTGAGGGATTGTAGTTATCAGGGAAGCAAGTAAACAAAAAGAGTTCCTCAAAGAAGTGCGAGAAAGGAAACTGTTACAATAAAAAAAGCGGTTACATTTCCCGATTTAAACGGTAAAAGGGTAGAACCTAAATGCCAGTCTAGTCTGTTAAGTGCCATACGTGACACACACTTTGGGCGATCATCTTGAAAGAGACAGGAATGACTCGGTAGAAGATTATCCCGCAGTAGGTTGCCATTGTTTTCTGGGATAGACTTAGCCAGCCAAGGCAATACGACCAAATCTGTGCTATTATTTAACCCATAACTGGAAAGAAAATACGGATTAATACCTTTCCCAAGGCTATTTGTACGAAAGTCAATGCAAGGAATTCAACTGGAGTTCGAACCCGACTCCCCGATTTGTAGTTCCGAGTCGATATCCACTGCACCACAAACATGCCAGTCTAGTAAGTCAGTCAAGTGTCATACGTGATACACAATTTGGGGGATCATATCTAGAAAGAGACATGACTGACTGGGCAGAAGACTATCCCGCAGTAGAATGCCATTGCTTTCTGTGGCATACTGGTTGTCAGCCAAGGCTATAAATCCCAATCTGTGCTATTATTTAACCCATAGCTGGAGGGAAGAGACGGATTAATACCTTTCCCAAGGGTATAAGCGTAAGTGAATGAAAGGACTTTAATAGGAATTCGAATTCGGCTCGTTCCTAGCTAGTAGTAAGCATAAATACAGAAAACATACAGCGAAGACAGGTCACATTGGTGAGAAAGTGACTGAAATTGAGATGCCAAGTCAGGATGGATTACATTACAGACCATTATTTGGATATTGTCAAAAGCCACAAATGAGTAGCAGGAGAAAATACAGTGAAGCCACGTCACATTGGTGAGAAAGGGACTGAAGTTGTGAGGCCAAGTCAGGATGGATTACATTACAGACCATTATTTGGATATTGTCAAAAGCCACAAATGAGTAGCAGGAGAAAATACAGTGAAGCCACGTCACATTGGTGAGAAAGTGACTGAAGTTGAGATGCCAAGTCAGGATGGATTACATTACAGACCATTATTTGGATATTGTCAAAAGCCACAAATGAGTAGCAGGAGAAAATACAGTGAAGCCACGTCACATTGGTGAGAAAGTGACTGAAGTTGTGAGGCCAGGTCAGGATGGATTACATTACAGACCATTATTTGGATATTGTCAAAAGCCACAAATGAGTAGCAGGAGAAAATACAGTGAAGCCACGTCACATTGGTGAGAAAGTGACCGAAGTTGCGATGCCAAGTCAGGATGGATTATAGTACAGACTATTATTTGGATATTGTCAAAAGCCACTAGATGAGTAGCAAGAGAAAATACAGTGAAGCCACGTCACATTGGTGAGAAAGTGACTGAAGTTGCGATGCCAAGTCAGGATGGATTACATTACAGACCATTATTTGGATATTGTCAAAAGCCACAAATGAGTAGCAAGAGAAAATACAGTGAAGCCACGTCACATTGGTGAGAAAGTGACTGAAGTTGCGATGCCAAGTCCGGATGGATTACATTACAGACCATTATTTGGATATTGTCAAAAGCCACTAGATGAGTAGCAAGAGAAAATACAGTGAAGCCACGTCACATTGGTGAGAAAGTGACTGAAGTTGCGATGCCAAGTCCGGATGGATTACATTACAGACCATTATTTGGATATTGTCAAAAGCCACTAGATGAGTAGCAAGAGAAAATACAGTGAAGCCACGTCACATTGGTGAGAAAGTGACTGAAGTTGCGATGCCAAGTCCGGATGGATTACATTACAGACCATTATTTGGATATTGTCAAAAGCCACTAGATGAGTAGCAAGAGAAAATACAGTGAAGCCACGTCACATTGGTGAGAAAGTGACTGAAGTTGCGATGCCAAGTCAGGATGGATTATATTACAGACTATTATTTGGATATTGTCAAAAGCCACTAGATGAGTAGCAAGAGAAAATACAGTGAAGCCACGTCACATTGGTGAGAAAGTGACTGAAGTTGCGATGCCAAGTCAGGATGGATTACATTACAGACCATTATTTAGATATTGTCAAAAGCCACAAATGAGTAGCAGGAGAAAATACAGTGAAGCCACGTCACATTGGTGAGAAAGTGACTGAAGTTGCGATGCCAAGTCAGGATGGATTACATTACAGACCATTATTTGGATATTGTCAAAAGCCACAAATGAGTAGCAGGAGAAAATACAGTGAAGCCACGTCACATTGGTGAGAAAGTGACTGAAGTTGAGATGCCAAGTCAGGATGGAATACATTACAGACTTTTCTTTGAATTTTGTCGAGAACATCTAGATGAGTAGCAGAATCACCCGACCAGATATTAGAAAATGGAAAAAATTCAATGTAATATCATTTTTGCCATAAAAGGACTTCTTTTTTTATTATTATTATTTATCTTTTCACCCTCTAATGCTCAAAACGTTACGGTGAGAGAAAAGACTGGATACATTGGGTATTGAGAAAAGGATAAAAGATGAACAGGATTTAAGAAGATGGCAGTTGTCATTGCATTTGAATTTTTGAAGGTTGTAGCTATCGTGGGAGCAAGTAAGTTAGAGTTCCACAAGTGCAAAGGACGAGAAAAGAAACTGTTAGGGTCGAAGTGGAGTTTAACTATTTCAATGCTAAAAAGATGGGACCTAAATGCCAATCTGGAAACCTATATTCATGTGGTCAAGGCGCCAAGTAAAAAAAGCAGTTGCCATGAAAATATTTGTAGAAAAGACAAAGCACGATCCACGTCACATTGGTGAGAAAGTAACTGAAGTCGAGATACAAAGTCAGGATTGATTACATTGCAGATTCTTTTTCAAGTACAGGGCCTGTTGAAGAAATGATAAACGATGAACTCGATTTAAGAAAATAGAAAATAACATTACTTAAATTTTTATGAGATTGTTGTTATCAGGGAAGCAAGTAAACGGGAGGGAGTTCTACAGTGCAAGAAAAGAAGCAGTTAAAAAAACTGGCGGTTATATTTAACTGTTTCAATGGAAAAATATGGGATTTACATAAGAATCTAGTAGTACACTTAAACAGAAGTAGCAGTTACATTTAACTACCTCAATGGTAAAATGAGGGAACCTAGATGCCAATCTAGTAGAACGCTTAAATACAAGTAGCGGTTACATTTAATAATTTCAGTGGTAAAAGGGTAAGATTTAAAAAGCAATCCATTTTTAATAAAATGCAAATTTCTTGTATATTTTTCAAAACTTACTGATGCTCATCTTACCAACGAAATTTTTAAGGGCATCAAAACTATTCCAAATATAAATCCAATAGAAAATATGTGGTTAACCATTAAAAGAGATGTATCTAAGAATCTAAAATATGATTCAAAGAATATATCTTGGAAGAAATAAACATTGTTTATGAAGTTGAAATCGAAAAGCTAGAAAAAAAGCTAGCAAAATCAATGGTTGAAAGTTTGCTGGAGGTTGTAGAATATCTATATTAACATGTAAAATCTAATAATAATAATAATAGATCTGATAGTTTCGATATGGTCAAATTGGCAACTGATCTCAAAAGTATGCTAATAATAAAAAAAAACTAATAAGCATAATAGATCTGATAGTTTGGATTAGATCAAATTGGCATCTGATCTCAAAAGTATCCTAATAATAAAAAACTAATAAGCATAATAGATCTGATAGTTTGGATTAGATCAAATTGGCAACTGATCTCAAAAGTATCCTAATAATAAAAAAACTAATAAGCATAATAGATCTGATAGTTTGGATTAGATCAAATTGGCATCTGATCTCAAAAGTATCCTAATAATAAAAAAAACTAATAAGCATAATAGATCTGATAGTTTGGATTAGATCAAATTGGCATCTGATCTCAAAAGTATCCTAATAATAAAAAACTAATGAGCCTAATAGATCTGATAGTTTGATCTGATCAAATTGGCATCTGATCTCAAAATATCCTAATAAAGAAAACTAATAAGCATAATAGATCTGATAGTTTGGATTAGATCAAATTGGCATCTGATCTCAAAAGTATCCTAATAATAAAAAAAAACTAATAAGCATGATAGATCTGATAGTTTGGATTAGATCAAATTGGCATCTGATCTCAAAATATCCTAATAAAGAAAACTAATAAGCATAATAGATCTGATAGTTTGGATTAGATCAAATTGGCATCTGATCTCAAAAGTATCCTAATAATAAAAAAAAACTAATAAGCATAATAGATCTGATAGTTTGGATTAGATCAAATTGGCATCTGATCTCAAAAGTATCCTAATAATAAAAAAAACTAATAAGCATAATAGATCTGATAGTTTGGATTAGATCGAATTGGCATCTGACCTCAAAAGTATCCTAATAATAAAAAACTAATGAGCCTAATAGATCTGATAGTTTGATCTGATCAAATTGGCATCTGATCTCAAAATATCCTAATAAAGAAAACTAATAAGCATAATAGATCTGATAGTTTGGATTAGATCAAATTGGCATCTGATCTCAAAAGTATCCTAATAATAAAAAAAACCTAATAAGCATGATAGATCTGATAGTTTGTATTAGATCAAATTGGCATCTGATCTCAAAATATCCTAATAAAGAAAACTAATAAGCATAATAGATCTGATAGTTTGGATTAGATCAAATTGGCATCTGATCTCAAAAGTATCCTAATAATAAAAAAAACTAATAAGCATAATAAATCTGATAGTTTGGATTAGATCAAATTGGCATCTGATCTCAAAAGTATCCTAATAAAAAAACTAATAAGCATAATAGATCTGATAATTTGGATTAGAACAAATTGGCATCTGATCTCAGAAGTATCCTAATAATAAAAAAACTAATAAGCATAATAGATCTGATAGTTTGGATTAGACCAAATTGGAATCTGATCTCAAATGTATCCTAATAATAAAAAACTCAAAAGTATAATATATCTGGTAGTTTAGATTAGATCAAATTGGCATCTGATCTCAAAAGTAACATAATTAAAAATCTAAGGAGAAAATGAGATTTGATAATTTCAATTACTTCAAATTGGCATCTGATCTCAAAGATATCGTGCTAAAAACACTAATAAGAATAATAAATCTGATCGTTTCGATGTGGCTAAATTAGTCTTATCTCAAAAGTACACCATTAACAAATATAAGAAGAATAATAGGTCTGATTGTTTCGATATTCATTTTTTTTGCTTTCATGGGTTTTGCACAAAGAATAAAAAGCTTCTAAGATTTCTTTAAAAATTGTAAAAAATGGCACAGAAAGTCTTTGCACCTGCCGATGTACATTGGACATCTATTTATGAACAGTTATATAGCCTAGAAAAATGAGGAAACCTCGAAATACTTCGATGACATTTACATATTTAAATTTTTTATACTAACAGTTTAGATGTGGCACAAAGTCGCAATTATGTGGTACCCAGGAAGAATCATACTCGTTACTCAGTTGAAATAGGTTCTAGTGAGACAAACTTGCTAACCATTACACCACATCGAGGTGCCCAAGTTTTTATACTTGTAATGGGATTGGCAAACAGGATTTTCCCTATTTACATGTTGATTATAGAATCAATAAAATATAGACTAAAAGTCAGTCGAGGTAAGTTAACTACTGATCACATGTTTTAGAACAACATTCGTGTCTAATAAATAGAAAAGAAATATATTTTTATGTAACTAGAATTATTGAATATAGTGTAAAAATAACGCTTTTAGTCATTTGCTTTGTTCTGTTTAATTTTACGTTTTCTTTTATCTTTTTTAGTTGCTTAAGCCACATTGATGTCAGAAGATATAGTCAAATCTGAGAACAGATTTTTTTATAAACGAGTTGCTTATTGAAAAAAAAATGTGTATATTTTATGTAGCCAAAAGGTTAAATGTATGGCAGTAAATAGTTTCGAGCCGATGTGAAGATAAAAAGTCATCAAAAGCCATTGTTGTGCCACTAAGATGTACCTGCAAGTGTTGGAATAGAATAAAATGCTAAATATACGATAAAAGTTGAAAAAAAAGGATTTGTAAACGAATTCAGCCTTCATTGGAAAAGTGTGGTGAAGAAAAAGCAGGAAAATAAATAAAAAAATCAGTAACTGAATAGATGTAAGGGAACGCGAGATAGCAAGGAAAATTACTAATGCGAAGGTCGAGCAAAAGTAAAATAAGTTTAGAACCGAAAAAGATTACAAAAAAATTACTGGCAGGAAAATGCGAGTTTGGAGAAGGCTGGATGAAAGAATTTTTTTGTTGAAAATGATTGAATGAATGAAAAGGTGCAAAACTAAAAGATTTTTAAATGAATAGCGAAAAAAATTTAAAAGAGTAACGGTCGAAATTGCAAGATTCAAGATGGCGGAAAGGAAACAGAGAAAAAATAAAAGAAATGAAAGAGAGGCTGGGTAACACGAAACAGACGAAAACGAGGCACACTCACGGAAAAAAATAAGAAAGAGGTTATATATGAAAGAGAATGGGAAAGGAATATCTAGATGAAAGAAGAGCGAATGAAAAGAATAAAATTGTATAAAAAGAAGATAAGAATATCAGACACAAGAAGAATCCGCAGAAAATAATTTCTCTTGTAATAGACCACAATCACGCCATTGTGCTATGGCGGTCTCACAATGGGACTCAAACGAAGCAGCCGGGCGTTAAGCAAGTATAAGTCGAATTGCTTTTAAGGTGGTTCTCGCTGCTTTGCGTTTGCACGACTATAACAACCCAAGCCCATGGGAGAAAAGAAAAGAAAAAGTGGGTAGTGCATAGATGATGGGGGTTGAAAAGAATCAAAGGAAATGAACAAACAGAAGTGTGGTGAATATTTAGTAAAAAACTATATATGATAATCAAGAGAATGCAAAAAACAGAGAGAGACAAAAAAAGAAAAACAAACCTAAAAAGAAAAAAGAAAAAGAAGAGAAACAAAAGTAAAGAGAAAGAAAACAGATCAGGAAAAATAAAAATAAAGAGAAACAAAAGGAAAGAGAAGGAAAACAAATCAGGAAAAAAACAAATTACAAGAAAAATAAACAAAAGAAAAACGAGAAACGAGAAACAAAAGAATGAAACGTAAGAAGAGAGGGAAAGTGAGAGAGACGAAAAAAAGAGATAAAAGCGAGGAAAAAAAGAAAGAAAAAGTTATAAATTTAAAAGAAAAACAAAGAAAAAAGAAAGCGAAAAAAAATGAAAGAAAAAAATGAGAGAAATAAACGCGAAAGACAAACAAAAGAAAAGTGTTAAAAATTTAGAAGAAAAACAAAGAAAAGAAAAAAATAAAGCGAGAAAAGAGGGGAGATAAACACAAAAACAAAGAGAAGAGTTATGAATTTTGAAAAAAAAAAGAAAAGAGAAAAAAAACGAAGAAAAACATGATTGTTGTTTTTGTTTTATGGCATATCAACCTCGGCGGGTCATTTATTGCCAACTAAATTTTTATTTATTTATTTATTGCTTGTAATACCTTTTCTTTCAAGAATTTATTGTTGTTTTTATATAAGTTTTGTGTCTACTAATATTTTTTTCTTTTCGAGTACCAAGATTCATTGGGATTTGTTTTTAAGGGCAGGGTCCCCAAGTCCTACCCTGTTATTTAAACCATAACTGAAGGAAAGGGACGAATTAATACCTTTCCCAAGGGTACCAGTGCTTAAGTGAATGCAGGATATTCAACTGGAATTCGAACACGGCTCACCGATTTCTCTTTCCGAGCCGATATCCAATGCGTCACAACGCACATCCATCACTAAACGCTTACAGCACCAGATTCCCAAGAGGTCACCCATCTAAGTACTGACCAGGCACAATGTTGCTTAACTTCGGTGATCAAGCGAGAACCGGTGTATTCAACGTGATATGGCCGTAAGCAAGAAAAAAATTAGAGAAATAAGAGCGAAAGACAAGCAAAAAAAGTGTTATAAATAAAAAAAAATTTAAAAAAATATATAAAAGAAAGCATGAAAAAAGGGGAGATAAACACGAAAAAAAAGCAAAGAGAACAGTTATAAATTTTGAAAAAAAAAAAAAGAAAAGCGAAAAAAAAAACGAAAGAAAAAATGAGAGAAATAAAAGCGAAAGACAAAAGAAAAGTGCTATAAATTTAAAAGCAAAATAAAAAAGAGAAAGAAACAAATGAAAAAGAGAATAAAGAAAACGATAGAAGAATGAAGAGGAAAACAACGCATTAATGCAATAAACAAATTTCCAAACTTCAAATGCACAACAGGGAAATGTTTTCTAGGGAAGGAATTGTTAAAGTGGATTAATAAAGATGAATTTAAAAACAAGAAACAGGGGAATTATTTTCAATAGTGTTGTTGTCGGTCGGTAGTAAAGAATAACAAACTGAAATATAAAAATTTCGTTAGGAACAAAGAAAAGAGAGCTTATCTAACATTGTCCTCCAAGATGGTAGTGAATTACAGATAAAGAAACAGAAATGTCGTTCTACAGAAGGATGCTGAGAATACTATTAATGGAATACGTGAGCAACAATTATTTTTTAGAAAAAATGGAAAACAAAAAGGACACTGATACTTAACAACAGAAAGCGAGAGTTGAAATTTCTAGGTCCCATAATAAGGAAAGAGGGATTAGGAAATTTGATACTCTTTGATCATAATGAAAACAGAGAAAAACTGCACAGAGGCTACTTAACAAACACAACAAAAGCTTCCAAGACAACAAACTCTAATTCTTGTCTAATCATTTAAACAGCAAAGAAGCTAAGCAATGTGCTCATAAACTGGAAAATTTCATCAGAAGTAAAGAAACGAGTACTGTAACATTGTCCTCCAAGATGGCAGTAAATAACAGATGAAGAAGAGACTTTAGGGAACAGAAATGTCGTTTTACAGAAGGATGTTGAGAGTACTATGGAAACAAAAAGGACACTGATACAGACAATGAAAACAAAAATGGTCATGGATACAGAAAGTGAAAACAAACGGACACTGATACTCAAAATGGAAACAAAATGGACACTGATACAGAAAATGGAAACAAAAAAGACACTGATACAGAAAATGGAAACAAAATGGACACTGAGACAGAAAATGGAAACAAAATGGACACTGAGACAGAAAATGGAAACAAAAAAGACACTGATACAGAAAATGGAAACAAAATGGACACTGAGACAGAAAATGGAAACAAAATGGACACTGATACAGAAAATGGAAACAAAATGGACACTGATACAGAAAATGGAAACAAAATGGACACTGATACAGAAAATGGAAACAAAATGGACACTGAGACAGAAAATAGAAATAAAAATGACACGGGTACAGAAAATTGGAAACGAAAAGGACACTGTTAAAGGAAATACAAACAAAAAGGACACTGAGACAGAAAATGGCAACAAATGAACACTTAGACAAAAAATGGAAAAAAAATGTCACGGATAGAGATAATGGAAACAAAAGGGACATTGACACAGAAAATGGAAAAAGGACACTGATACAAAAAATGGAAACAAACTGGGTACTTATACAGAAAATAGAAACAAAAGGGACACTGAGACAAAAAATGGAAACAAAAAGGACACGGATACAGAAAATGGAAACAAAAAAGACACTGAGTGAGAAAGAGATAAAATGTCTAGTGTAAATAGCGAGGAAAGAGAGCTTGAGAAGTTTTTTATTCGCAGAATAGATTAAAGGCAAAAGTAACAAAAAAATCAATGCATAACCTGCCTAGAAAGCTTCGGTAAATGGATGACGGAACAATGTTTAAGAAAGATAAAAAAAAATTTTATTAAGAGCTAAAAAGGAAAATTTGGAGAGCAATGATGGCTTACCTCCTGAAAGGACATATTACTTAGAAGTAGAAGGATAGGAGTTGGTCAAATGGATGGCGGAATAGGGTTACAAGAAATAACAAGACAAAATTTATTAAGAGCGACAAAGGACAGCAATGATTTGAAGAGCAATGATGGCCTACGTCCTGAGATGACACGGCCCGTAGAAGCAGAAGAATGAGGTTGGGCAAATGGAAGACGGATAATGTTTACAAGAAATAACAACAAGGCAAAATTTATTAAGAGCGACAGAGGACAACAATGATTTGGGGAGCAATGATGGCCTACGTCCTGAAAGGACACGGCACATAATAAAAGAATGAGATTTAGTAAATGGATGGTGGAACGAGTTTTAGGAGAAATAACAAAAAAATTATTAAGAGCTACATAGCACAGGAAATTGTGGAGAGTCATTATTGCCAACATCCTGAAAGGATACGGTACATGGAATTTGAGTTTGAGTTTTGTTTAAAGGCATATCAACATCTGTGGGTTATTTAATGCCAAAATGTGGGGTTTTAAGATATTTTTTATATAATGTTCGGTTATAGTGAAAAGGTTGATTTAGTCAGATTTTAATGAAACTGTTTTGTTTTTATTATTTTTTATTTTAGAAAACTGAAAATGTCTTCTAGTTTTGTATTCAAAAATGTTTTACTGAGAATAATTTTTGTCCTTCAAAAATGTGTCACAGTAATAATTGTTTTCTTCAAAAATGTATTATTGGTAATATTTTTTATTCAAAAATGTATATATTTCTATAAAAGTCTATTTTTAAATATATTTCTATTAAAAGTATATTTTTATACGTTCATAGTATTTTGACCCCAGTTTGGGGGTTAACTATTTGCCCATAGCTGGGACCGTAACAGGTGCTACCACTCCGGGTCAGAGTGGACCTGAGGACAACAGCAATTAAGAGGTGGTTCCATGCTTCTCACAACCTCTCAATCAGAGGCCTTGCTGCCGGATGCAGTTTACCGTCATACCCAGGACCAACGGTACACAGAAGAAAAAAATGACGAAGAAGAGTGCATCGTAAAAAAAATGGTGCGCGTTTTTTGTTTTTTTTGTTTTGTTTTGTTTTGTTTGTTTTGTTTTTTGTTTTTTTAGCGCAAAGAAAGAAAGTATTGCCAAAGCGGAGGAAGGATAGAAAAACTGATAAGTGTTGTGGATTCTTGTTTAGAAAACCACACAATATAATAATATCAAAAACAGATATGAGAGGAAAAATGTAAGTATATTGAATAAAAGATATACAACCTGTACACAATTAGTAGATTTGGGAATACGTGTTAGTGAAAATCAAATATATACAAAGAAGTAAGACTATATTCTTGCTGACCAACGAGCGGCGGTTCGACTGCTCTGACAAACACCAACTCTAACAACAACTACTCTATATTTAGTTGTCCCTCCCAGTAAGGGCAACATGTGACACATGGACTGTTATAACTGGGATTTCCGGAATATATGGCCCGGCCAAAAAATGTCAGTCTATTTTTGCCCAGTCGTGCCTCTACCCTTCGGCGGAACCACGACTGGGTTATTGCTCTCTGCTCGGAGGCAGAGAGCGCCCTCCACCCGAAGGCAGAGTGCTGACAGTGTTGTAGTAGAGTGCAACTACTCAGCTACCGTTCTCTGTAGGAAGGATTATTTGTACACTTTGGAAGAGTCCATTGAGTGTGTAAAAAGGGGTGACTCCCCAAAAATAAAAGAAAAACTGATCAAGACAAAAGAATATATGATATATTTAAATAAAGAGCAATGCTAATGAGGAATAATTTTATATTTTATGGTAGGTTCGCTCATTATCCGGCTCACACTTCTCTCCGGTCTTTTTAATAGGAGCAGAGTTTTATCGCTTGTTTGCTGTTAAGAATTGGGTTTCTGGATTCTTTTAATGTCTTTCATTCTTTTTCACTTTTCAGTAGTCACTTGCGTCTTAGCGATATTATTGCCTTGCTTGGAATGATAAAAGGACAAAGTGTAAAAAAAAGAAGTAGAAGAGGACGAAGAAGAAGAAAAAAGAAAGATGATGGAAGAAGAAAGTGTCAGTTGAAGGTGGTAAAAACGAAGAAGAAAGAAAAAGTAAGGCTGAACAAGTAAGAAGAGGAAGATGGAAAAGGAAGGAAGAGAGAATGTAAAAAATGAAAGATGGGGAAAAGGAAATAAGGAAGGAGGAGGCGGAGTAGAGAAGAAGCACTATGGGCGGAGGAGGAGGGAGAGAACTTTAAAGATGAAGAAGAGAAGAATAGCTATGAAAGAAGAAGAAGAAGAAAACGAAGAAGAAGAAGAAAAGAAAAAGAAAAAGAAAAAAGAAGGAGGAGGGCTAGGGAAGGACGAGAAGTGAGAGAACTAAGATAGAGGGAGTATAGGAAGGCGATTGTGATGAAAATAAGAATTGATAAAAGATGACGAAGAAGAAATTAGAACATACGAAAAGAGAAAATTATTCATTCTAATTTAGTTAAAAAAAATAGAAAGGCAACAATAGAAGTTAAACCACCGGAAAAAGGAAAAAAATATTAGAAAAATACGACAGCAATGGAGAAGCAAAGCCTGAACGAAATAAATACAAAGAAAGAAATGATTTATAACTTCAATAAAACCCCAAAAATAATTTTGCAAAATGTAAAAATCTAAACCAAAGGAGACGGAAGAGATTAAGGATGCCGTGCGAAAAAAAAATAAACACGAGGAAAAGAAAATAAACCATATTAAAAAAAAAAAAAAGAAATTCAAGGATAAAATGTCGGGGGAAAGATCACCATCAACTAGACCTTACTATACAAGAAATTATGCAGGAGAAAAATAAAGATGGCTCACCCAAGAAACCGAACTAAAATAGGGAACGCTGAGTGATGAGAGCCGTTCCATTGTCTGACATTGGTCGCTCATACGGGAAATAAGAAAGGATCAACATCCGAATTTCATTCAAAGCAGATTTTGCTCGGAAGCTCCGAAAAAATAAAAATGGCGTCCACTCTCATAAATGACTTTGTTAGTAAGTGTGTTTTCTCCTTTGCTTGGCCATTTTTTTTTTCGTTTTCTTTTATCGGTAAATTTTTCCTTTAGGATTTCTTTTAAAAAAGAAAGTTAGATGGGACATTGTAAGCAGGCTAGAAACACACCAATCACGGTTTGTTTTCTTGTGTACTTAAATGTTTGTTTGTTTGTTTGTTTGTTTGTTTGTTTGTTTTGTTTTGTTTGTTTTGTTTGTTTGTTTGTTTGATTGTTTGTTTTATCATTGCAGATAAATCTGCTTCATAATCTGCTTCATTTTCCGAAGAACTGATGCAAATGATGATTAGTGTGTCAGTTTAGATTTACATATCTTCAAAAGTGTGCATGTCGCAGAACTTTCCTCTCCTTAGAGCGAGACTCAACTCTCAAAAATGTTTTATATTTTTACAATAAAAGTGAATCCAAATGCACAATTACGCTCTGGACTACAAGAACAATTCTGCACACGAAAATCATTTTCAAACTAATCGGTTCCATTGCCCTGAGCTTGCTTTACGATCCCATCAATGTATTTAAAGGGATTTCAGCCGGCTCAGATTCCAGTTTCTTCACAAGCTTATTTTTCTGTCATCACACACAAATAAACAAATTCATAGGTGGCGCCGATGTTGTAGCCATTTATTTGCGACAAAAATGAATTTGGCATTCACTTTTAATTCTCGCTGAATTATGTTTCCTTTTATTTGCGCTGATTTTCTTGGAATAGTAAGGAATATCTATTTCTCCTGCCATGGTTTAAACTGGGAAGTTTTGTGAAAGATTGTAGTTTCTTGCCTTAGGGTAGCAAACAGTCTAGAAGGAAAAATCTGAATTTAAAACTAGCCTAAAGAGGGAAGGAGGGAACTCGCCAGGGTGTCTTACTTAAGACACTTCCTTACTGTTGCTATGACTGCAGTTCCTGGAGTGTCCTCACAACACTAAGGGTTACGAGAATCATGTCATAAGGAAGAAATTCATATGTAGAAATCCACTTCTGTATTGCTTAAGACAGTATGTTTTCAAACTGGGGTTTTTGTAACATTACTAGGGTCTACACAAAAAGTAATTATTTTACTAATGTGAATAGAGTTTAGTTTTTAGATATTTTTATTTTCATTAAATTAGTTTTAATTCAAAATAAAGCTTATATAATTACTATTTTGATAATAACATTTCTAAACTTATCTATTAGTAAAAAAAATAAAATAAGCCTTTTTTTTTCATCAAATTGTTATGGAGATCGACCCCCACAAAAAATTAAGAGTAAAAGTGATCCATAGGTAAGAAAAAATTTGAAAACCACTATCCTAGAGAGATAATGAAAATCGTGAGTCTTTCACTACCTATAGGCTTACAACATATATAGAATTTTATATATTTAGGCAACAACCTTTCTTTTATACATGTTTCGTTGAATGTGACAGACAAGAAAATTTCTCAAGATATTTTCATCCAGTTTTTCTAATGTTCTTACATTCTTAAGGAGTGATCTACGACTATCATTGACATCAATGGAGCCAAATATTAATTTCAAATACTAATAAAAGAAACTGATAATTAAAAGACTAGACATTACGACAACGGGTTGATCTACGACTATTACTGATATCGATTGAATTAAATATTAAATAAAATAGTAATCAATATAGTAATAGACTAGACATCTTGAAAATCGGGTGATCTACGACTATCATTGACATCAATGGAGCCAAATATTAAATAAAATCTTGCAGATCACAGAGACTTCAGCGAATGAATTTGCACTTATTAAAACTTTATTGATTACTCACATATTTTAAATTGATTTATTAAGAGTCATTTTATTCGTGTACTTAAATGCCTCATAGAATTTAGTTGTTAAGTACAAGTGTATTTTTATTAAATTAGTTTTTAATTTATAATTTAAAAGATAAAATTAAAAGATAAAATATTTTTTTTATTTTTTCATTGAATGGTTAGCGGGGATCCACTCCCCAAAACTAAGAGTAAAAGTGACCCCTGCGTAAAAAAAAAGCATGTTAAGAACATCTTATGTAAAACTAAGTTATCTTAAATATCGGTCTATATTTCTTAAACAACTGTTGATATTGTAACTATTTACACTATTTACATTGTTTGGAATGTTGTTCTCATCTTTATTGCCATATTCACTCCTTCAACATCTGTCTCTGTTTCTGAGATGAGGTATTGTAACTATTTACACTATTTACATTGTTTGGAATGTTGTTCTCATCTTTATTGCCATATTCACTCCTTCAACATCTGTCTCTATTTCTGAGATGAGGTATTGTAACTATTTACACTATTTACATTGTTTGGAATGTTGTTCTCATCTTTATTGCCATATTCACTCCTTCAACATCTGTCTCTATTTCTGAGATGAGGTATTGTAACTATTTACACTATTTACATTGTTTGGAATGTTGTTCTCATCTTTATTGCCATATTCACTCCTTCAACATCTGTCTCTATTTCTGAGATGAGGTATTGTAACTATTTACACTATTTACATTGTTTGGAATGTTGTTCTCATCTTTATTGCCATATTCACTCCTTCAACATCTGTCTCTATTTCTGAGATGAGGTATTGTAACTATTTACACTATTTACATTGTTTGGAATGTTGTTCTCATCTTTATTGCCATATTCACTCCTTCAACATCTGTCTCTATTTCTGAGATGAGGTATTGTAACTATTTACACTATTTACATTGTTTGGAATGTTGTTCTCATCTTTATTGCCATATTCACTCTTTCAACATCTGTCTCTATTTCTGAGATGAGGTATTGTAACTATTTACACTATTTACATTGTTTGGAATGTTGTTCTCATCTTTATTGCCATATTCACTCCTTCAACATCTGTCTCTATTTCTGAGATGAGGTATTGTAACTATTTACACTATTTACATTGTTTGGAATGTTGTTCTCATCTTTATTGCCATATTCACTCCTTCAACATCTGTCTCTATTTCTGAGATGAGGTATTGTAACTATTTACACTATTTACATTGTTTGGAATGTTGTTCTCATCTTCATTGCCATATTCACTCCTTCAACATCTGTCTCTATTTCTGAGATGAGGTATTGTAACTATTTACACTGTTTACAAATTTAGGAATGCTGTTCTCATTTTTATTTTCATATTAGGTTGTCCCAAAAGTTTGTAAACTCTTGCAAAAAATTGAAATTTTACTCGCCAAGTAATCTAAGGTTACCAGAAAACACTTGCAAAAAAATGAAATTTTACTCGCAAAATCAACAAAAATTATTGCTCAAAATAAAGACCATCATTTTCCAAGACTTTCTGCCATCGATCTGCAAGCTTTCGGATCTGGTCAAAGTACCATTCAGCCAGCTTCGAATCAAAGAATTCTTGACACGCTTCCTTGACTTCACCAAACGAGTCGAATTGATGGCCCTTCAGAAAGTGTTTCATTGAGCGGAAAAGGCCGTAATCTGATGGCGCACATTCAGGACTATAGGCTGGATGTGACAGAACCTCAAAACCTCTAGATATTCAAACTTTTCTTTGGTCTTCTGGGCGGTGTGTGGCTTGGCATTGTCCTGCTACATCAAAGCGAGCTTTCGGTTGATCAGAGCCGGGTACTTTTGCTGCAACTTTTCGTTGACCCGCTTAAGTTGCTGACAGTAAAGTTCGGCACTGATGGCACGACCATTCGGAACCAACTCAAAATGCACGATTCCTTCAAAGTTCCACCAAACGCACAACATGACTTTCTTGCCGAATCGATCTTGTTTTGGAACCGACGGTGTCTCTTGCCCTTTCTGAACCCATCGTTTGTCTCAATTGTGCTGGAACAGATAGACCCATTTCGCAAGTGTTTACGAACTTTTGAGACAACCTAATATTTACGACGTTTCGCCCGTTGTTCACTCCGACTTCCTTGAGGTAATATACATTGAAATTCCGAACTGAAACCTTTATTTAGTCCACTGAGGTAGATTGTTCTAGTTCCATGTGCCATGCTTATTCTTGATATCTCAGTTAATTCCCTTTAGTAACCCAATTATCTAAGCTTTGTTCACCTTTGCTGTGATCAGTCACTGCATTACTTAAATGCTTTTATCCACTTGTTAATGTAACCCCAAGGACACATGGCACAACGACTTGACACAGAGAGGTGTGATTATATTGAATCAATTGCTAGGTCTCCTCTAGAAAAGTTGGTTCACTGTGTCGTGCCAGACATTTCTCTTGTCTTGTAGATTTATAAAACTACAATTCGTCCATGCATTGAATATTGCTATATATCTGGAGATTCTCGACAAAATCCGAAGAATCGGTAATGTTATCAGTGCTGACTTGGCATCTAGACTTCAGTCACTTTCTCACTGTAGTCATAAGTTATATTCTAGTTTGTTTTTGTTTTTTTGTTTTTGTTTTTGTTTTTGTTTTTTATTTTTTGTTTTGTTTTTTGTTTTTTTTTTCTTTTTGTTTTTTTTTTTTTTTTTTTTTTCTCACATTTCTTACTCATCTTTGTTTTTTTCTCACATTTCTTACTCGTCCAGTTTCTTGATTCCCTGTTAACTTGTTCTTGAAAAATGTGACTGCAACTTCAATAGTATTTCTTCTGTCTTCCTGAAACCTGTTCTTTTTTACTATTCTTCTCACGCAATTTCTACTCCAACAGCTTCTTTTCTCGCACTTCCCGCCTGTGGAATTCCCATCCGCATGATTGCTTCCTCGACGGCTACAACCTCCAGGAGTTTAAATGTGAGGTCAATAGACACCTCCTAACACACTAACTCGCTTCCATTCCTTCAAACACTCTTCCCATCCACCCAATCCCCAGCCTCTGTATCCATACCCATCTATCAACCCCCTTCTGACATTTCCACTCTTTCTCTTTACCCTCCCCTATGTATCCCCAAGCGCAATAGTGGCAGTTGAATGCCTTGCTTGGGGTGAAATGATTAAATAAAAAATGACAAGGAAGAAATCTGAAAGATTTCCATGCCGGTCAACCAGGAATTTCAAAGATCAAAATCCTTATGCGCAGTTATGTATACTGGATAAGGATACCCAAAATATGGTAAAATCCTGTAAAGGCTGTAAAAACTCGCACCCATTCCCTCCAACACTCTCCCTACGTACCTACTGACTCGTCTATCACCCTCCCTCTGACATTTCCTATACCCAATCGCTCTATGTAACACCCTGCGCTATAGTGGCAGTGGACTGCCTTGTTTGGGGTGATATGATTTTAAAAAAATAATTCTTCTTATTCTCTTTCACCCTCAGGAACCCCTTGCGTCTTAGCCGCATTATCACCTTACTGGAGGCAGAATGATTATATAAAAAAAAAACAAGCTAATCTTGACAGCACACTCCTCATTAGAGAACCAGACGAAATGTACTCGGGAATACTTAATGAAGAAAATGTACCTTCACAAGGATATTGTTTAGATTTTAGTGTGTAGGCTGGTAACGAAATAAATTAGTGTTTAAAATAAATTCTGTATCTACTCAAATACGGGCCTTCACGTCAAATAACATCTGAATATATATATATATATATATATATATATATATATATATATATATATATATATTATTATTATTATTATTATTATTATTAAAAGTATTTTATATTGCGACACGGTAATTTCAGTTTCATTGTTTAAAGCTTTTATCTTGGCATCAGGCAATGTTCAGTAACTTTGGTGAAAATGATTTACGTTTGAAAATAGAAAACATATGTTTGCTTATTAAAGAGTTAATATGGAGGGGGAAACAGAAAATTTAGATCTTGTCATAAGATCTAAATTTTCTGTTTCCCCCTCCATATGAGGTATTCATACATGTTTCGGAGAACTGGCTGAGCTATTTACTTCCGACAAGAACGCTGGGCTATGTACTTCTGGCAAGAAGTATACATTTTAGTTACGAAGACATACACTTATATATATATATATATTTATATACATATATATATATATATATATTAATTCAGATACTTCAATCCAAGGGAAAAAAGCAGGAAGGTAAATTCCAAAAAACCGATCCTAATTAATATTAAAAGTTTATTTTAATATTAAAAAATGATACAGGAAGAGAGCTCCATGTAATAAAATATTACAGAGCAAATATATATTAAAAAAGGATTAATTCAAAGATGTTGAATGGCCATTTCGATATGAAGATCCCCACGGGGAACGACACATCACCTCAGCAACAGAAAAAAACCTTTCAGAAACTGGAGAAAAATTAGTCTACTTTTCCTTTTTAAATAGATTGCAAAGAAATTAAAAAATAAATAATAAAATAAAATAAAATAAAAATAAAAATAAAGGGAAAGAAAAAGAAAAGGAAAAAGAAAAAGAAAAAGATAGAATAAAATCAAATAAATAAGAAAAGAAAAAAATTGACATCGTCTGGGTTCGCAAAAAAAAAGGGGAGAATGTAACTAAAAATTAACAGACAGCCGTGTTAAATCGACGTCAGTTAAAGCAACACGGAAAAAAGTTGGTATGTATATGTATATAAGTGTGTAATAAATTGAATGTATGTGTGTGTATGTGTATGTATATATGTATTCTTATTCGTTAAATTGTGTGTGTATATATATGTATGTATGTGTGTACTTCTATAGGTATGTATATATAATAATTGTAATTCATTTTTTTTTTTTTACCTAGTGTTATCTTTATTTAGTTTAATTTCAAATGACCTAATTTTTTTTAAAATAATTTTATTTTAAATCCTATATCTTTTTATTCCCTTTTATTAATAATTATGCCTTTTTAGGTAAAGGCCTTTTTCTAATACTTCAACGTTTTGGGGAAATTAGGTTTTTGAATTTGTCCAGCGTCTGTAATATTTAAAAAAATTTTTTTCTTTAGTTTCTTTCTTTTTCCCTCCCTTCCTTCTTTTATCTCTCTTACCAACTTTTTTCCGTGTTGCTTTAACTGACGTCGATTTAACACGGCTGTCTGTTAATTTTTAGTTACATTCTCCCCTTTTTTTTGCGAACCCAGACGATGTCAATTTTTTTCTTTTCTTATTTATTTGATTTTATTCTATCTTTTTCTTTTTCTTTTTCCTTTTCTTTTTCTTTCCCTTTATTTTTATTTTTATTTTATTTTATTATTTATTTTTTAATTTCTTTGCAATCTATTTAAAAAGGAAAAGTAGACTAATTTTTCTCCAGTTTCTGAAAGGTTTTTTTCTGTTGCTGAGGTGATGTGTCGTTCCCCGTGGGGATCTTCATATCGAAATGGCCATTCAACATCTTTGAATTAATCCTTTTTTAGTATATATATATATATATATATATATATATATAGAGAGAGAGAGAGAGAGAGAGAGAGAGAGAGAGAAGAGGTTAATCTTTCTTTTCTTTTAAAAAAAGTAGCAATTATTTTAGAACTATGTTAAAGGAACATCTGGCATGAATAAAATTGTTTTATATTTTTTATCCAGAATAAATTTCTTTTTCAGTTCATGACGTATTCTGAACACATAGCAATCTTAAAATTAAAAAATCAATGAAATAATTTAATATTATTTATATCGTAATACAGATTAAAATAAAGGATATATGATAGTAACCAATAAACTTATACTATAAATTTTGAACTATGAACATTTTACAATGTCTACATATGACAGTAATTTCATTTCACTGATTTAATAGATCTATATTTTTAAAAAACTTAATAATGTACAGTTTTTCATTTAGACACACAAGAGGTAGTGTCATTTAAAGACTTATATATTCTCGTCTTGATGAACTAAATGTAAAATATTTCTAATAAAAAAATACATTTAATTATATTATGCTCTACGTTGTATTGAGCATTTTTTTAAGAAATAAATGTCACAGAACCGTAAACTGTAAACATGTTTGTTCTCTTTATTTGGATTATATATATATATATATATATATATATATATATATATATATATATATAAGGTAGGTATGGATGAAATAATATTCCGTATCCAAAGAAACACTATTCATAAAAAAGTGCTGATTACAAATTAGAGCTAATAATATTTATTTACAAATTATAACATAAATATGTTATAATATCATTACGAATTAGAAATTATAACATAAATATGTTATAATATCACTACAAAGGGGGTTAGGCTATTTTTTAACCTTTTAAAACTCTTCAACTTGAAATAAACCTCATCACTTGATTAGAGACAAGTAGTGTCGAAACAAAATAGCTACTTTTGTAGTGATATTATAACATGTTTATGTTATAACTTCTCTCTCTTTCTCTTTCTCTCTCTCTCTCTCTCTCTCTATATATATATATATATATATATTTGTGTGTGTGTGAGTGCGTGTGTGTGTGTGTGTGTATATGTGTGTGTATGTGTACATATAGTTACATGAATTAATAAATATGCGTATGAAGATACACACGTTTATAATATTACTATTGAGGTGTTAATAAAATAGGATATGAACAAATAATAAAATAGGATATTACAAATATGTACCTGATGATTGCATAACGCATGAAACTCCGTGTCGTGCATTCGACATAGGACAATGTGCATATATATATATATATATATATATATATATATATATATATATATATAAACTTATTTATAAATGGAACTTTGTGTGTGTGTCTGTGTGTGTGTGCGTGTGTGTGTCTGTGTGTGTCCGTTACCTATAGACTCCGAAACGGCTGAACAAATTTTCTTGAAAATTTACACACTTGTACTATAAGCGTATGCGAGTGTTCTTAGCTAGGTTTTGTTTCGAGGTACCTCCGATAAATATCGAAAATCGATAATCGAAAAAATCGGGTTATAGAAGTAGTCCGATTTTAATCAAATTTCATACACTCATAGACAAAGACTTAAGAAACGATATTCAGAAGTTTCAAGGTTGCTGTTCTTACAATAGTGCAGAAAATCGATAATATATATATATATATATATATATATATATATATATATATAAAAGGCAAGATGTCTGTGTGTCTGTCTGTTTATCTGCCTGTATGTCTGTATTTTTTTCAGCCCTTTTATTTTAGTTTTTGCTTCGGGTTTGGCTCTAAGTAGGTATAATTGTAGTTCTTAGTCTCAGCCATGATACCATTTACTCAGAGGACTTATTTAGCCTTCAAAATTCAGTTTACGACGAAAAAACCTTATTTGATATCGATACCAGAAAATCAAAATTTGACTTACATCCATTCATTTTTCTTTTAATTTACGGTTTCGCTTTAACTGGAAACAACTATTGCTTTTTAGTCTTTTGTGCCAACGTCCAAAGAGTCTGAGCTCCAGGACTATGGATTAGTTTTAAAGCTTTCATAACACCCGAGCAACGCCGGGCTATACTGCTAGTATATATATATATATATTGTTGGTTCACCTGTCGATTTCGGTTTTAGAACTGACCGGTCAGACTAGCCACGAATAAGGTTTGATAAAAGATTCTTGATAAAAGGCAAAGAAAAATCAGCAACGTTATCAGCCCTGACCTTGCATCTTGAAGCAGTCATTTTCCCACCACCGTATTGTGGCATCACTGCGCCTCTTCTATACTTATTTTTTAAGGTAATTCTTCTGATGAGCTTCTATTAGGTCATCTTCACGAACCTAAGTTCAGTAGTGGATCGACAGTTAAGTCTCATAATTTCACTGTTGTTATTTGTAACCATACCTTCTATACTAAGAGTTTCTTCTATCGCAGTTCTCGCTTGTGAAACCCTCTTCTGGCTGCATTCTTCACAATGAACTTTGATATTCAAAAATTTAAATGCAATGTCAACCTTCATCTTCTGTCTCTTGAACACGGTTCTTTTATTATAATTCTTTTTTCTTTCGGTCTCCTAGTTACTTTTATTGAGTTGTTTAAAAGGTATCCAAGTAGCCTTCCACAAGTTTTGATTCAGAGTTTTTCTTCTAGATTCGTTACCAACCAAAGCTAGAGCATCCAGTCTACTCTGCTATTAACCCATAGCTGGAAGAAAATATACGTCTATATACCCACCTAGATTATTTGAACGAAAGTGATGATAACAAACATGAGCCTTTCTCGATAGCACCACGATTTTAAACGCAGTCAATCTATTAAGTGGCATACGTGATACACGCTTTGGGCGATCATGTCTTGAAAGAGACATGACTGACTGGACAGATGATTATCCCGCAGTAGGTTACCATTGCTTTCTGCGGTAGACTGGTTGCCACTCAAAACTATAGAACCCAATCTGTTCTATTATTTAACCCATAACTAGAGGAAGGAGACGGATAAACACCTTTCCCAATGGTATTTGTGCGTAAGTGAATGCAAGGAATTCAACGGGAACTCGGCATCCTGATCTCTCGCTTCGAGTCGATATCCACTGCAAAATTCGGGGCTCCCCGCCATAAATTGGAGAAAGGTTCGAGTTCTGGTTGAATTCCTTGCATTCACTTACGCACAAATACCTTTGGGAAATGTATTAATCCGTCTCTTCTCTCCAGTTATGGGTTAAATAACAGGACAGATTAGGTTCTATAGCCTTAGTTGGCAACCAGTCAACCGCAGAATGTAATGACAAAAACATTGCGGGGAAAATATTCTGCCCAGTCAGTCATATCTCTTTCGAGACATGATTGCCCTAGCGTGTATCACGTATAGCACTTAACTGACTGACTGACTAGATTAGCCGTGAAGTTTCATTATTTTACAATTGAAATTGCTAGATGTAACCGTAAATTCTATACTAATACCTTCTTCTCTCTCACTTCTTGTTTGTGGAATCCTCTTCAGGTTTTTTGCTTTCCAGTCAACATTGATCTGCAAATATTTAAATGCCATGTTAATCGTTTTCTTCTGTCTTCTTAATCCCTGAGTTTTTATTTATTATTATTCTCTCTCATTAATAATATTTTTCTGATATTCTTTCACACTAAGTAGCCTTTTGTGTCTTTGCGGCTTTATTGCCTTTCTTCGAAGAAAACGGTTAAAAAAACAATTAGTCGGAATTCAAAATCAGTTTGCCTATTTCTCTTTCCAAACGTTTTTCTTTCTTTCTTTCTTTCGTCCTTTCTTTTCCCTTCCTTCCTTCCTTCCTTCCTTCCTTCCTTTCTTCCTTTCTTTCTTTCCTCGTCACTTTTTTCTTTCTTTTCATTTCTAAGTTTCTCGCGACTTTTTTTCTGTCCTTATTCCTTTCTCTCTTTCTCATCACTTCTTTCTCAACTTTTTCTTTTTTATCTTTCTTTCCTTCTTTCCTTATTACTTTTCTTTTTTCTTTCTTTTCACTTCTTTTTTTTTCTGCAAACGATTTCCTTTTCGATCGTATTTCTTATCACTGTCTTCTTTCATCATCATTTTTCTTTCGTTTTTTCTTTCTTTCTTTATTTATTTCCTTCCTTATCGCTTTTACTTTCTCTTTCTTTTTACTTCTTTCTTTCTCGTCATTATTTTTCTTTCTGTCTGTATTTCTTTTTTTGTTATCGACTCCTTCTTTCCTCGTCTTTTTTCTTTTTCTTTTTCTTCCTTTGCCCCTTTTTATTTTCCTTTTACTTTCTTTTCACTTCTTTTTTTTTCTCGTCACTTTTTTTTCTGTCTGTCTGTCTTTCTTTCTTTGTTCTTGCCTTGTCATTTTTCTTTCTTTCTTCTTTTCTTTTCACTTCTTTCTTTCGTTCTTTCTTTATTTGTTTTATTCCTCCTTCTTATTTCTGGTTTGATTTTCTTCTTCATACTTTTTTTTTCTGTCCTTCTTGCTTTTTCATTCTTATATTCTTTTCAAATATTCTTTCAAGTGTTTGTTTCATTGATCTCTTCCGAACTAACTCAATTTTTTTTTTTGTTGTCTTTCTTTTTGCCCTTTACATCTCATTTTATTCCCAACCTTTTCTTTCGTTTTCTTTCCTGATCTTATTTCGTCATTTAATTTCTATTACAACACATTCGTTTGCCTTCCTTCGCCATCTTCTCTTTCATTCTTCGCTTTCCTTTTTCTAATTTTCTTTCTGTTTTCCATTGCTTTCTACGGCTTAACACGGCACATCAAAGCTTTCTTTTGCTTCCGATTGGATTATCTCCTTTTTCCTACTGGTAATCATCGCCTCTGCCCCTTTTACAGTCAGCTAATTTCCAATTTACACTTCGCCCTCGGTAGCAACACCCAATTCATGGCCCCTAACCCGAAGCAAACAATCATATTAAAGGTGTACGGAAGCCCGTAATCAACATAAATCATGTTAGGAATTACTTGTTTCAAAATATCTTTCTATTCATAGTTATGTACTAACCTTAGTATGGATGAGTAGGTAACGTAATGAGTTAGAGATGTGTTTTGGTCAAGTAGCTGAAGGGTAAGCGCGTTCGCTTTCTGACCGTGATATCCATGTTCAAATCTCACTAAGGTCGAATGCAGACAAGTGACTTTTAAATTTTATCGATTTTTTATTTATTTATTTATTTTGGGAAGCTATCAGAAAAGACATTATTAGTAAAGTGTTCTGGCCTTGTTTGGGCTGCTGATAATGCTCTCTCTCTCTCTCTCTCTCTCCCAGAAAGTGGAACTAATGTCTGTTCAGCATAGTTGTAATAGAAGGCCTCTGTAGATGTTGAACAAGCACGAATATGCCTGAGCAGGCTTCTCCAACAGGGATTGGGTAGCACACCTAACGAACAGGCATTCTCAAATTCGAGCCGCCGGCCATTATTATTATTATTAACAACGCGGAAAGCGATATCTGCGAAAAGTTTAAATACCAGCTTTGAATGATGCATTTGCTTTCGCACGAATAACGTTAGAAATTCATAAATTCATCTCTTCTCCTCATCCTAAGATTTAAGTTGCAGTGTCGATTGGTTGTCAGCCGGTGTATGAGGTCAATTCTAAATTTTAAAAGGGCTCTTCTGAATTCAAAATTGGTTTGAAGGCAGCGGGGAACAACTTACAAATTAATAAGGTGGATAGCGGGTCGGCATGAGAAATCAGAGAGCCGAGTTCGAATTCCAGTCTTGTTCATTGCATTCACTTACAAGCACATACTCCTGGGAAGTTGTGAAACATATCTCTTCCTTCATCTATAGGTTAAATAGTAGGAATTTTATCTTCAAAAATCGTTATCTCAAAATAAATGTTAATATTATATTCACTGGCAAAGAACTAGAAATTATTCTTACAATCCAAAACATGTTTCGGCTATAACTCACAACGGGTTGATAAACCGTAAATAATCTATCAATCTATCATAGGACAATAAATAATTTTAAAAAATGAATTTGTGGAGAGTCATGGTCTCCTAGGTTCTAAAGAGATGGTTTGTTAAAAATGTATCTTTAGTAAAGTACAGAAAATGAATCCCTGCTTGTTCTATTATTTACTAACAGCTAATGGGAAGTTAGATGGTTTTATCCCATCCCCTGAGGGTTATTGTGCGAAGTGTATGCAACCCTGAAGAACGAAAGAAAGTATGTGACGGTAAAGTAAATACCTCTTTGTGAAACACAACGAGGTTCAGACGGTCTATTTCCACGAATTATATACAGCCATCTTTGTTTCGCGATAAACTAATTTGATTTACATTGTGATTATTTGGCTGAACGCGAAGAGAAAACTGTGAACGCCAGGGGCTATCCCATAATACACTCTGATTTTTTTTAATCATTTTACCCTCAAGCAAGGCAGAACCATCGCTAATGCGTAGGGGATTACAGTGAGAGAAAAGACTGAATCAGTCAGTTAGATGAGTGCCATACGTTATACACGCTTGGGCGATCATGTCTCTTTTGAGACATGACTGACTGGGCAGAAGATTATCCCGCAGTAGGTTGCCATTGCTTTCTGTGGGAGATTGGTTGCCGACCAAGGCTATAGAACCCAATCTGTCCTCTTATTTGGCTCATAGCTAGAGGGGGAAGAAACGTATTATATTATTAAGTAGTAATTATTGAGGGATCAGTTTATTACTTTAAAACAATAGAAAATCGATCCCCCACTTTATGCCCACTGGAAGTCTTAATCATGTCTCCAGCTATTGTATTCAGTCAGTCAGTTAAGTGCCATGCGTGATACACGCTTTGGGCGATCATGTCTCGAAAGAGACATGACAGACTGGGCAGAAGATTATCCCGCAGTAGGTTGCCATTGCTTTCTGCGGTAGATTGGTTGCCAGCCAAGACTGTAGAACCCAATCTGGCCAATTATTTAACCCATAACTGGAGGGAAGAGACGGATTAACACCTTTCCCAAGGCTATTTGTGCGTAAGTAAATGCAAGGAATTCAACTGGAATTCGAACACGGCTCCCTGATTTCTCACTCCGAGCCGATATCCACTGCACCACAATGCAAAAAACTGGGTACGGGATGTATTAAAGAAAGGATAAAATATGAACGGAATCCAAGAAGATAGAAGATTACAATTAACATTGCATTTAATTTTGTTTGAAATTGTAGCTATCAGGGAAGCAAGTAAACGGAAGGTAGTTCCACAAGCAGGAATTACGAGAAAAGAATCTGTTAGAATAGAAGAGGTGGTTACATTGAACTCTTTCAACAGTAAAAGGGTGAGACGTCAATGCCAATCTAGTAGCACGCTTTCTTCACGTGGTCGAGGCCCCAGTGAAAAACTTTTCATAGCAGTTACCATGGAGATATTTGTAAAAAAGAGAGAGGGAAGCCACGTCACGTCAGTAAGAAAGTGACTAAAGTCGAGATGCTTAGTCAGGACCGATTACATTGCAGATCCTTCTTTAGATTTTGTCGAGAACCTCGAGATGAATAGCAGGAGCACCCGACCAGATATAGCAACAGTATTCAATGGATGAACGAATGGTAGATTTATAAATGTGCAAGATGAATTCTGACGAGAATAATTTTCTGGCTCGACGCAGTGAGACAACCTTCCTATCAATAGATGCAGCTATGGATTCGATATAGTCTTTCCACTTCAGATCGGTCGAGAGAGTGATGTCGAGGAGGCGCAGTGTGTTGCTCTCAGGGAGACTAACATCATCCATGCTGATGATTGGTAGTAGAGTTTCTCTATGATGGTTAAAGGAGAGCGGTTTGTTTTGGAGGCAATAAAATGGTAAATGCCTATTTGGGAATAGATCCTTATTTTGATTTTGTCAAGAACCTTAAGATGAATAGAAGCACCGGACCAGATACGGCAATAGTATTCAATGCATGGACGAATGATAGATTTATAAATGTATTAGATAGACTCTGAGGAAAAAAACGATAATAAATTAAATGTGGTGTCAATCGTTATCTTGTCTTCTTACTTCTTGTTCTTCTATTGTCTTCTCTTCTTAATAGTATATATTTTCTCATATTCTCTAATAACCAGTAACCCCCTGCCTTTACATTTTAATGGCTTTATTACCTTACTTAGGCTGAAATTATTTTTAAATGAAGAAAGAAAGGAAATCTGTTAAGAATATATTATTGGCTATGTTAACAGGAGACGGCATAAAAATATCATTCGGACTCTAATAAATAGAAATTTTAGTAGAAATAAACCAGAAATAGGCCAAAATGTTTGACACTGGAACGTGAAATGTCATCTTTATGATCCGAATAATATCAGAGCAAGAAATAAAAATGTCGAAAGACCTACACCTATAATTCATCGATTATCAAAGTAGTAGATAAATGACTATACAAACACTTAATTCAAACACAAGAAATGCGTGAGAAATGCATAATCCATAACCTTTTTTGGGAACAAATAACCTGCATGCACATTGAGAATGAATGCACAAAAAAAAACTATGCATTTCCTCGCCGGCAACAACTGACCTAGACTGCGAGACTGTCAAAAGAGAATCAGAAAACCTTTTATGGCTTATTATTAGCAGACATAATCTTAAAAACCCAAGATGACACTGTGTCGGCGGTAAGTGTATAGAATAAGAGCAAGACTAGGCTGACATCAAGAACTTATCAATTTACAGTTGAGCTCGATAGATGAAACCGTAAATTCTATGCTAACAGTTTCTTTTCTTGCACATCTCGCTTGTAAAACTCCTTCCGTCTCCATAGTTTCCAGCTAACTTTAATTGCAAAAAATTAAATGCAATGTCAATCGCAATCTATTCTCCTCTTGATTAATCTTTCCTCTTCTGCTCATTGTTAACGTTTCTGTTCTTAATTCTCCCACTCCTTGTATTGTAGTGGCTTTACTGCCTTGCATGGGGTGATCCCAATTAAAAAAAAATAGTTCTGTGTTGTCGATTCCGAAGACCTCTAACGCTAAGGTAATTTCTGATAGGGTTTCTTTTCTAATCATTTCACCTCGAGCAAAGCAGAACTACCACTGGTAGGTAGGGGGTTACATAAGAGGTAAGTGATGAGAAAAAGGAACAAGTTACGAGAGTGTCAGAGAATGTATAAGAAAAGGATGAGAACACTGGTCTGAAGAGAGCTGCGTGAGAGTAGAGTGGAAAGGAAGGAGAACATTATACAAGCGTTGACAGGGAAAGGATGAAAGTCAAAGAGAAAATAGATGGCAATTGACTTTGCATTTAAATTCTTTGTGATTGTAGCTTTCAGGGAAGCAAGTATACGGAAGGGAATTCCACAGGCAGGAAGTACGACCAATTTCTTACCCTAGTCCACCACAGCTTGGAGGTCCTTTTCAAGCCCAGTAGCGAGGTTTGCTTTGTCAGGCTCGGCAGATTTCTTATCGAGGCGGGAGTAAATGGTTGTGTCGTCAGCATAGATGCCTACTTGGGATCTGATGACATCATGGAAATCGTTGATGAAGATCAGAAAAAGCGTAGAACCTAGAATAGAGTCTTGAGGTTTCTTTCTCAAATTGTGAAAAAAGTTCCTTAACGTACTTGCTCCAGCCTTACAGTATTTTTTCATCCACCTTGAAAAGATCAGCCTTTGAAATTTGGGCTTTTCATCTGGACTTAAACAATGACTTTTGATATTAGTAGGAAGAATAAAACTATCCTAGACACGTTGAGGGCACCTATCAAAATTTTCTCTCCCTTTTTTCTTTTATACTTTAGGACGTGAGTGATAATGGCTCTCCACTACTTCCTGCTTTTTGTTGTTCTAAATATCTTTTGTTCATTTACCAGCCCTTTATGAACCTGTTCTGTCATCTATTTACAATAACACATTAAGTAGGGCTCATGGCTCTCCACTACTTTCTTTTGTAGTTCAAAAATAATGTGTATGACGATAAAGTACATCCAGAAGCACGTCTTCTTCTTCTATGTGCCGTGTCCCTTCAGGACGTAGGCGGTCATGGCCTTCCACATCTCCCTATTACTTATAGCTCTTAACACACCTTCTCTTGTTACTCTGCCATTCATTACTCAAGTCTATCAAGTATGTCTCAAGTTGCTTTCCCGTCTCTCCTTCCCTCTCTTCCGTGAGTACCAGATTCTCAAAAACTAAATTTCCAATGTCAACTTTTCTTCATCTTTGAGATGAAGGAGGACATATATCACGTCACAGTTCAGTGCTCTTTTCTTTAATTCTAACGAATTTATTATGAGCTACTACTTCTTCTATGTTCCGTGTCCCTTCAGAACGTAGGCAATCATGGCTGTCCACATCTCCCTATTACTTGTATCTTTTAACATCCTTCCTCTAGTTACCCCTCCAAAACACCGTTCTGCCATTCATTTGCTCAAGCTCATCAAGTATGTCATGCGTTTCTCCTGTCTCTCTTTCCCACTAACCGTCCTGTAAGTATCATATTCTCTAAGCCCTTTTTTCTTATTACATGTCCCAGAAACTTCAGCTGTTTTTTCTGATGTTAAGTATAAATTTCCTTTTCATTTCCATCCTCTCCAAAACCTTGTCGTTTCTAACATGTTCGATCCATGATATCCTCAGCATCCTTCTGTAGAACCAGATTTCTGTTGTTTTACGTCTTTCCTTCATCTTTGATAAGATGATCTAGCATTTGCTGCCATATTTCCCTGTGCCTCTTCTATAAATACTTTCACGGCTTCTGCTCCGATGAACTTAGATCACTGGTGCCCCCTAGGTACGAATTTGCACGAGATACTAGATTAGCAACTAGGTCCCACCCTTTTACAGTGAAACCGATAAAATGTAACCGCAATTTCTACTCCAACAGCTTTTTTCTCGCACTTCCCGCCTTTGGAATTCCTTTCCACATGATTGCTTCCCCGACAGGAGTTTAAATGTAAGGTCAATAGACAGCTCCTAACACACTAACTCCCATCCATTCTCTCAAACACTCTTCCCATCTGCCCAACCCTCAGCCTCGGTGTCCTTACCCGTCTATCACCCTCTTTCTGACATTTCCTATATCTAACCACTCTTTCTCTTCACCTTCCCCTATGTAACCCCCTGCGCAATAGTGGCAGTGGAATGCCTTGCTTGGGGTGAAATGATTAAAAAAAATATTGAAGAACAGACATAACATAATAATCCAGTACTCTCTTCTTTGTTTCCAACGAAATTTTCCTGTCTCTTGATACTCTACTCAGCTTCTGCAATGAATCTTTTGCCATGCCAATGCGCCTTCAGATTTTAGTGTCGTACTTTCCGCTCTCTGTTTAAACACTTCCCAGATATTTAAATTTCTGTTTCTGCTTGATTTTAGTGTCCCCAGCCTGTTGTTGATATTTTTGTCTCCTCTCTTCACTGGTGACTACCTGTTTTCTTCTAGTGTATATGTAGTCCTTTCTTTCCGCTTTCTTTAGTTACCTTCTTTGGAAGGTCTCTGCTTATTTTATATTGTTCAAATTGTGGCTGCCAATGATGAATCCTGGTAGGACTTCTAGGAATTCTCAGAATTGTCTTGCTGTATAGGCGAACATATCTGGTGAGAAGACAGATCCTTGTCTTACACCTCTTTCTGTCTTTGGATAATTTTAAACTCGTTTTCTGTCCATATTCAGTTGGTATGCTGCCAGTACGCTCGGTCACGATGACTTGAGACTTCGTGCTATCAGAACTGCAAACAGTTATGTGTCCAGTTTCACAAGATTTTGATTAACCCACGGCTTGTCTGTCAGACATTTTCCGACGGGAAAGTACACTAGGATTGCCGCATCCCTAGGGTTGATAGCATCATGCTACGTACCGGACACATCTCATAGCCTGAAAGCGACATATATATATATATATATATATATATAGATAGATAGATAGATAGATAGATAGATAGAGAGAGAGAGAGAGAGAGAGAAAGAAAGAAAGAAAGAAAGAAAGAAAGAAAAAGAGAGTGTGAGAGAATATCGGAGAGCAGAGTTCGAACTCCATTTAAATTCGTTGCATTCACTTTCGCGCAAATATCCCTGGGAAAGGTATTAATCCGTCTCTTTCCTTCAGTTATGGGTTAATAACAGAACAAACTGGGTTCCACAGCCTTGGTTGGCAACCAGTCTACCGCAGAAAGTAATGGCAACCAACTGCGGGAAAATGTCTTAGTCATGTCTCGAAAGAGGCATAATCGCCCAAGCGCGTATCACGTATGGCACTTAACTGAATGTATTAATTAATAAGATTTTGTGCAAATATAAGATTTTCTCCCAAACAAAGACCGAGAACTTTTGGGAATGTGTTGTTTTTTAATATAACAAACTATTAGAAAAGCTCACAGTTTTGAAATCGCAACAAAACGCGGCAAAACCGTGTTTGTTGTTCTTTTAATAGATAAAAAGTGGTAATGAATATCTCTTCACTGACTGAACATGCAGTATTCGCGTTTCAAAACTGCCGGCAGGCCTTTGAAAACAATTCAGAAAAAAATATAGTTAATCGATATAAGTTAATCGATTATAGCTAATCGACCATTGAATTTCGATCAGTAGTCGTTGTGAAGGCGATAGCTGTAGCTCTTTCATGTCACACGTAAATTTCTGCTGCCATTAAATTTTCTTTGAAAGAGAATTTTCCTTCAAAGAAAAACAGCAAATTGTTGTAATTATCATTTTCCATGAAATAATTCAAGTCTCGAGGCGTCTCTTTTAGTCAACTTTTGCTGTCAGCGTTCAGTTCGTTTTAGTTTGTATAACACGATGGTTGTTTGTAAAGAGAAAAAAAATAGTTTCAATGTGCTGCATTGAAATATTCATTAGTTCTAAACTTTAAAAAAAATGATCCACTTGTAATTTTTGCTTTTTTGCCAACAAAAAGCCATTAAAGAAACCTATTATTTTCTTTACTAAGCTTATATTTTTTCGACAAAGAAAACATTTGTGCACTGTCAATTGTTTCGTGCATGCGTGCGCATGCGTATATGCTTTTGCAAACAGACGAGAGTTTGCACATAAGTTACTGCATAAAGAAAGGAAATAAAACATTAAAAAAACTAAAGAATATAAAAAAATATTGGTGGAGAAAATGAAACGTGGAGATTAAGAAAGAAAAAAAAGAAGTTAAGCAAGATTATAGAAAGCAGAAGAGAGAATGGGAGAGAATAGGCGGAAAACAACATTAAACAAAGAGGAGGCACGAGATGTGATAACTGTTATCAACCAGGATAACAGTAACAGCGAAGAGTTCAAATCCCGGTTTAGTCTGTTTTAACACGCTAAAATCTCCCTTCTCTGATTCCGTACGCCTATGGCTTAGGGGTTAGCGACTCCAACTGACACCAAATCGGTTGAGTTTTGATCCCGGCTAGAAGCAAGTGGATATCTAGCTACACTGATGAGCTGTGATACAGCGAACCAGGCTTGTATATGGATGACGAATATATATATATATAATCGTTTCACTCCCAAGCAAGACCGTACTGCAACTGGTGTGCAAGGGGCTACATAAGAGGAGAACGAAGAGAAAGGGGGGGGCAGGTTACATGGGGCATCGAAGAATGGGAATACTGGTAGGAAAAGAGTTCCATGAGAGTATAACGAAAAGGAAGAAACAGATAGAGTGGCTGTCGGGTAAAGGATAGGAGTCAAGGAGATGAGAGATGACAATTGATGCTGCATTTAAACTCTTGGAGATTGTAGCTATCAGGGAAGTAAGTATATGGAAAGCATTTCCACGGGCAGAAAGTGCGAGAAAAGAAGCTATTGAGTAGAAGTGTGGGCTTGTTTTGACTGCAAAATGGTAAGAACTTGTTGCCAGGCTAGTAGCTCGAGTAAATTCGTGTAGAGGGGGCAGCAGGGAGGTACACTTCACCCTATGTCAGTCGTATGCCACGATCATCTTCTATGTACCTTGTCCTTTCAGGATGTAGGCGATCATGGCCTTTCATGTCTCCCTATCTCTGGTGGCTCTTAACACGCTTTTTCATGTTACCCCACGCAATCCCCGTTCTGCCATCCACCCACTCAGGCCAGTCAAGTACGTTACACGCTGTTTTCCTCTGTCTCTCCTTCCCTCTATCTGGCCTGTTAGTATCAGGTTCTCCAAGCCCTCCTTCCTCATTGCATGTTCCAGGAACTTTAGCTGTCTCTTCTTGATCTCTTAGTATTAATTTCCTTTTCGTTTACATCCTTTCCAAAACCTCATCATTACTCACGTGCTCGATCCATGATATCCGCAGCATCCTTCTGTAGAACCACATTTCAGTTGCTTCAAGTTTTTCCTTCATCTTTGATGGTATTGTCCAGGATTCGCTGCCATATTAAAGACATCACATAGCAATCCAGTACTCTATTCTTTGTTTCTAGCGAAATTTTCCTGTCTCTCAATACTTCACTTAGCTTCTGAAATACGTCTTTCATCATGCCAATTCGCCTTCGTATCTCAGTGTCGCACTTTCCGTCTTCTGATAGAACACTTCCCAGGTATTTAAATTTTTGGACCTGTTTGATTTTAGTATCCCACACCTGTATTTGACATTTTGGGCTGCGAGTTGGCAATAAAAAAAATCACTACGCACTTGCTAAAAAGACTTACTTATAAGCCTGTTATCTGCACATATAATAGCATTGGATTTGTGGATTTTACAACATATGAATCCTTGTTGTTTTAGTTAATATGGAAATCTCTCTATATTAATAATAGCATTATATTTACAATCAGAAAGAGACATCTAAAATTTGTAGGACACAATGCGAGAAAAGGTTTGGAAAATTTGACAGTCACAGGACATACCGAATTATAAAGGGGCAAGGGAAACAGCGAGTAACCTACCAAACATGCTTGTGTAAACAAATATCAAAACAGGGAGGGAGAGCGATAAAAAGGATAAATACCACCAAGAGTTACAAAGGGTAGGAATTTATAGAGAGACATGATCGTCCAAATCCTGAACAGGCACGGTACATAAAAGAAAAGTCTTATGATGATGATCAACAAACGCAACACATTTTGTTGGTGATGAAACCAAAGTATCAATTGTCTGTAACCAGTGGACTAAAGTGTCATATTTTCGGCAATTTCCGAGAATTCTTCCGAGCATGCAAGCAGTCCCAAAGGCAGTAGTCTTCTCTCTCTTTCTCACTCTCTCTCTCTCTTTCTCTCTCTTTATATATATCTATGTGTGTGTGTATGTATCGCTCGATCACACACACACACACACACACATACACACACACATACATCAGTCAGTCAGTTAAGTTCCATACCTGTTACTCTTTCGAGAAATATATGAAAATTTTTCCCCGCAATAGGTTGCCATTACTTTCTGCGATAGATTGCTTGCCAAGCAAGGCTTTATGATCCAATCCGTTCTGCTATTTAGCCTATAGCTAGAGGGAGAAGCAACGGATTAATACCTTTCCCAAGGGTATATGCGCATAAGTGAAAGCAACGAATTCGACTAGAATTCGAACTTGGCTTTACAATTTCTCGTTCCGAGCCGATATCCACTGCACCACAACACATACATATATACAAGTGAGTGAGTGAGTTTTGCTTGACGGCACATCAACCTCTGTGAGTTATTTAATGCCAAAATGTAGAGTTTTAAGGTATTTTTTAACGTTCAGTTATAGTGAGTAGATTGATTTAGTCAGATTTCGATGAAAAAAAAATTATTATCAGTTTTTTTTATTTTACAAAACTGAAGACATATTCCAGTTTTGTATTCAAAAATGTATTGCTGGTAATAATTTTTTCCTTCAAAAATGTGTTATGGTATTAATTTTTTCCTTTAAAAAATGTATTGTTGGTAATATTTTTTTTCAAAAATGTATATTTTTCTATAAAAGTCTATATTATGTATATATTTCTATAAAAGTCTATTTTTATACTTTTGACCCCAATTTGGAGACAAACTATTTACCCATAGTTGGGACCCTAACAGGTGCTACCACTCCGGGTCAGGATAAACCTGGGAACAACAGCAATTAAGAGGTGGTTACATATATACAAGCCTCATAATCCTTAATGTATATCTCTAACAACATTGAATCACATTATTGCGATTATTATTATTACTATTATTATTATTATTATTGATTCAATACTTATTTAGTATTAGTCGAATATATACTTGAATTCACAAGTATCCACCCGGAATATTACATAGCACTTGTCCCCTATCTGATGAGTCAATCTCGAGTGAAACTATAGTAGTAGTATTTGCAAAAGTATTGTTTTATTTCTTTTTATTTATAACGTTCTTTTATGATCTCGCCTCCTAAACAAGGCGAAAAAGACACTAAGACGCAAGTATTTACTGAGAATGAAAGAAACTGATAAACCGTTGGGGAGAGTATAACCCTTTCTCCCTAGCCCCTCAACATCCAGCGTCTTCCTCTCTGGGTTGAGGTGTCTACTCGAACTTAAGGGGTTGGCCATGGATCCCCTAAGCATCTGTAGATGAGTCGACCGGCCCACTGGGTTAAATCTGCTTCCTACCCACGTTGTGATTATTGATCCAAAAAGCAAAAGTGCTGTTAGTCCATTCACGGTCGACTGAAGAGGTAGACACGGCTGGGGTTAAGAAATTTAGTATGCAGTACAAAAAATAATACCTGCAGAAAGCCAGACAAGCAACTATTCAACAGTTGCTTTACGTCTTTTATATAGTAGAAAAGAAAAATAGGTTACAGAAAAAAAAAGTATTTAACATAAAAAAAAACTCGTACACTGGATTCTAGACAGAGACAGAGTGTGTGTAATTAACTTGTTGTAGTCAACTTGCACCTGGTTAACCCTTTCCCACGGGTCTATCCTGGTCAACGGCATCGGTCTAATCCGATGGAGGGATCAGAATTTCTGTGCTGGGCTTAAGGTTATAGTGGCGTCCCATCCTGGTCAACGTGCACTAATCTAACACTTTCGAGGAAATGATTTTTTGACTAACATTTTATATTAATTTTCATGGCATAAACTCCCAATGATTGCCCAATCTAATTCTTTCTTCTCTTTTCATAAATTTTCTCCAGACTTTTGACGGAAACAGTTCTTCTCAAATACAATGCTGGGACCCAGGGTGTCTGATCGAAGGTGCTGACACAAATGACGGATGAAGCAATACCGACTTTGTTGGGCTGGTGACGAACATTAAGCTTCCTATACTCTGCGGTTTTTCAGTGCGACCGCTACGACGACGAGACTTCTCAAAGTTATTGGGCGACTAATAAATCTCAAAATTAAACTTTTCAAATCATAAATCACTTTGTCGGGAACCACTCAATCCGACTTCTTCACAAAAATTGATTTCACATAATCATTTTATAATCCAGTTTTTCTTCCTTGTCCTTTCGTCGTCACCGTCTGAAACAATAGGACCAGAAATGTAAGTAAAATATAAAATAAATTTAATCGCAGTACTAGGTTGGTGTCAAGGTTTCATCATTTTACAGTTGAAATGGTTACATGTAACCGTAAGTTCTATGACAGCAGTTTCTTCTCTCGCTCTTTTATCTTCCGGTTTATTGCTTTCTCATTGATTAGCATTTTCAACAATGTAAGTGCAACGTCAATATTCATCTTCTGTCTCCTTGAATTTTGATTTTTTTTAAAAACGCCCTCTCTCTTGTGACACAGAAGCTGCAGGAGTAGAATTGTCGTCTGCATTTGGTTGATCTAACTGTGAAAACGTGAGACCCAGTTGCCAGTCTGGTTGCACGAGTAAACACCTGTTGCGGAGGCACCAGTGACTTAAGTTCGTTGGAGCAGAAGCCATGGAAGTATTTATAGAACAGACAAAGGAAAGTCACTTCTCGTCAGTGGGAAAGTGGCTGTAGTCGAGCCTCCAAGTCGGCACCTATCACATTACTGATTCTCCTCTGGAACCTGTCAAGAACACGGAGATGAACAGCGGGGGCACCTGACCATATATGGCAGCAGTACTCCATGCACGAACGAATGGTTTGTATATATGCAGGATGGTTTCAGGTGGGAAAAACTTCCTGGCCCGACACAGTGACCCAAACTTCCTAGCAGTGGATTTAGCTATTGACTCAATGTAGTGGTTCCACTTGAGATCAGAAGGGAGGGTAAGGCCGAAGAGGTGTAGAGTATTGCTTTCGGGGAGACTCGCTTGGTCTATGCTTATGGGGAGCAGGAGAGGTTGCCTGTGATGATTGACAGACAGCAGCTTGGCCTTAGACTCATTGAAATTTACAAGACACTTCTTACCCCAATTCACCACAGAGTGTAGATCCCTCTCAAGATCAACAGCGAGATTATGTTTGTCCGTCACGCCTGGATTCTTACTGATGCGGGAGTAAATTGTGGTGTCATCTGCGTAGATACCTACCTGGAGGGGGTTATTTATGAAAATAAGCAAGCGCGTCGGGCCTAGGATAGAGCCCTGAGGGACACCAGCGTTTGTACAGTAGGATGTGAAGGTATGCTCATTCAGTACAACCTTCATTATGCGGTTATGTAGAAAAGATTGGATCAGGTCATGCAGTCGTCCGGTAATACCGTAACCCCGTAGCTTGCATAGAAGGCCAGCGTGTCAAAAGCCTAGGAGATGTCCAGAGCAACAGCACGAGCCTCGCCGGACTCCTCGAGGGCCTGAAACATGTACTCCGTAATGGTCTTTAGCACGTCGGCAGTGGACCTGGCAAAGCGGAAGCCATACTGCCTGTCGAAGAAGAGTTTATGGGCAGTAAGATGCTGAACTATTTTAGCATTAGTAATTACCTCGAACACCTTCCCCAAAATAGGTAGAAGGCTGATAGGGTCCGAGGGCTTCCCCTGAGTTCTTAAATACAGGCACGACAGAAGAGGACTTCCATCATACAGGAAAACAGGAAGCAAAGTGGCATTTATGATTATAGAGAAAAAATGTTGTTTATTAGAATGGTTGAGAAAACATCAGTAAATTACTAATTGATTCAAATTTTATAAATCGGTAAATGATAAGGATTTCTTTATAGCTGATTCACATATTTTAATAATTTAATAAATGTTTATAAATGTATGAATAAAAAATGTTTGTTAAATGTATTTATTTATAAATTGATAAACAGTAAGTATTTTCTTATAGTTGACTTACGTTAGTTTTTATAATAAATATGAAACTATTTTTGTAAATGAACAATCTAATAAATAAATAATGTTTAATATCTTTGTAAATTTTCAAGAAAAAGGTATAAATTTAAGGTCATAATAATTTACGTCTTATTTCAATTCTAATCATAGCTTTTTTAAAGAAGTACACATTGTTGATGATTGAAGGTAGAATAAGAGCGGTGTCATCGGAAAAACCGTTCTCCGTACTTTGTTCAAGTTTGTCAAGTATTTATAGAAAAACACTGGGAAGCTATGTTACAGCAGATGAAAGTAACATCGAAAAAGTTTTATTGTCGCTCCCGGTTTTAGTATTCTTCATTTTTATTAACTAACCTTTTTTCATAATAATTTTTATGTATCATCATCATCATCATCATCATTCTGCGGCCTCGGCCGAGATTCAAAGTCTTGTCAGTAGCTAAATACTTGATGCTTCGCCAGAGCTACCAAGGGTGTTTTTATCGTGACACCATCACGAGATGGGTTGCCTACCACGGCTTAAGAGAGGCCCATTCACCCTCATTAAGAGAAGGATATCCCCCGCCAGTTTCACAACCTGGTGTTTTTTACAACCCCGCGGTAAAAAAAAGATATTATACATAAACTACTGCTTGTAGAAAACAGTAATTTTTTTTTTTTTTGTCGTTGTTATAACGTCGGTTGCAACGCCTATTTCTTTGGTCATTAAAGATATTATACATAAACTACTGCTTGTAGAAAACAGTAATTTTTGAAAGGATTTTTGTTTTTGTTGTTATAACGTTGGTTGCAACGCCTATTCCTCTTTGGTCATTAAAGATATTATACTACTGCTTGTAGAAAACAGTAATTTTCGAAAGGATTTTTTAATGTATAATTCGAATATACTATTACCATATATATATATATATATATATATATATATATATATATATATATAATTTTAATTCAAAAGGAAAAGCAGGTAGGTAAAGGCCAAAAACCCGATCCTAATTAATATTAATTACATTAATATTAAAACTGATTACGGTGTAGGGCTCAATGCAATTTATGTTTAAATTACAGTGCCAATAATAAAAATGGCCATACAATGAATTTGAACATCGGAATTTGTTTTATTTTATTTTATATATATATATATATATATATATATATATATATATATATATATATATATATATATATATATCCAAGTGAATAAGGAATGAATACAATTGCGACGTTCAAAACATTAATTTAAAACAGTGCTCAATATTAAAATAGAGCAATGAATATTTATTATTATACTTTAGAATATGTAAAAACTTGAAAGAACAATGTCTCATCAGATAGTTAATAATGATGGTAATAAACGTTTCATTGAAAAACGTTTCATTATTTTTGGAAATCTTTTTCTCCGAGGTAAGAAGATATTAAAAAAAGGAAAAAAGAAAAAGGGCAGAAAAGGTGAAAAACCAAAAATAGAAATCAAGAAGAGGAAGAAAAGTGGAAAGAAAAAACACAGAGGAAACAAAAAACATAACGAAAAACAAGAGAGAAAGCACTGAGAGGAAAGAGTCAATGGAAACGGCTAAGAGAGAGAAATTTTAAATTTAGGCAGGAAGTGAATTTTAGACAGATATAGATATCAGGTACATGGTGTCTGGGTTCAAATCTTTTTGCATTAAAAACAAAAGCAAATAATAACGGAAAGCGAAGATGAGAACAAAGAGGAAAAAGTGAGAAAGTGCACTGAGAGAAGAAAGGGTAGAGAAAACAGAAACGGCTAAACGTTTTTTAATAACAACATTTATTATCATCATTATTAACTACTGATAAGGCATTGTTCTTTTAATGTAGAACCAAAATGCACAATTTTGTAAAGTATATATATATATATATATATATATATATATATATATATATATATATATTTTAATTTTAATTCAGATACTTCAATCCAAGGGGAAAAAGCAGGAAGGTAAATTCCAAAAAACCCGATCCTAATTAATATTAAAAATTTATTTTAATATTAAAAAATGATACAGGAAGAGAGCTCCATGTAATAAAATATTACAGAGCAAATATATATTAAAAAATATTACAGAGCAATATTAAAAAACAACATCTTTGAATTGTATATATATAAAAAGATTTATCCAATTAATATAAATTATTAATTGTATAAAAATAAAGAGCACGATGGATATTATCTAGAGCATTATAAAATAGAGGAAAACTCAACACATATTTAGACGGTTATAAATCAGGATTTATGATCGGTCCTGTATTTCCCTTTCCGTGTCTGCTATCAGCACTGTGTCATCTGCGTATCTTCTATTGTTGAGATTCTGGCCGCCAATGACGAATCCTGGCAGGACTGGTAGCTCTCTCGGAATTGTTTTGTCGCACAGGTTGAATAGATCCGACGAGAAGACACATTCTTGTCTTACACCTTTTTCTATTTTTGTATATCTGCTGAATTCATTTCCTGTTCGTATGCAAGCAGTTTGCTCCTTGATTATCCTAATGTCTTTCCCGAATATGTCGTCAGCTATTTATTAGAATACCGTCTTGTCCTGCTGTATTGTTTCTAAATAATTTTGTCAGTGCAGATTCCACTTCGGTTTTTAATATTTCTGGTCCGTCGGTATTTCTGTGCATTGCCGGTGGCTCTTTCTGTAATATATTTCAGACAAAGAAAATAACCCGTATCAGTACGGGCTATCTCTTTGAATGAGGAAACTGATAAAGTCGAAACCTAGGTAGCAAGTAAGTGGTCTAGATTTCGTTCTGTAATACACACACACACACACATACATACACACACACACACACACACACACACACACACACACACACACACATATATATATATATATATATTGTGGTATCTACACTCTTTAAGATTTTTATTTTTCTGGTCCATATTAACGCTCCATCTCTAGCTTGATATCGAGCTCTTTATAAAAAAAAACTGCTCGCCTGAAAATGCTTTTCTACCAATAAACTACTAAAAACAGCAATTTTGGCACTAACCACCATTAAAATTTAACACTATATATATACAACTTAATAATTTATTTGAGTAGACTTTGAAAACATTTAAAAAAAAGGGAAAAAAAAATTTAATACTGGGGAATTAGGCTAAACACTAGCTATTCAAACGTTCTAAACAGACGAGAAAATGCTCAATATGACATTTCATTATGCCGTTATTGTGAATAACTTAAAAATTCACTTTGGTAAGGTAAATATAAGCATCTATAGAAAGTTATTGGAATATTATTCTAAGTGGTGAAGATGGCGTCACGAAAATCATATTTAATTTAGAATTGACGTCTATTTCTATAGATTTCCCTTTGCCATCCACCCCAAACATTTTCAATGGGATCCAAAACGAGCGAACACGCTGAATTTTTTGAAAGAATCACGTTATTTGGAATGAAAAGGTCTTTTTCCCTGTAGGCATTGTGGATTGCAGCTGAAAGATCCAGTCACGCAAAATAGAGTCTCCAGTCAATAAGTATGCTCTCTTCAACAGGTCACTTTATTATTGTTATTTTTAGAGAAGTTTTTTAAATTAATTTCAGGAATTTATGCCCTAATTTAGTACTTATCATCATATTCTCATATCTGATAATTAATTTGTTACGGCTAAACGAACAGATTACCCACTAAGTCAACTACATATGTTTGACGTGCAGTGTATTTTTTTAATTCCTGTTTTTGAGTCTTGTTCACTACTTTAACTTGAAATATAACTTAAAGAAAATCCTGTAAACGTTTCACGATAACACGCGATGACTTTTCCGATTTACTAAATGCTACATATATTCGATTTATTTCATCACTGGCGTAGAAAACGCTTAGGTTTCAAATCATTTCATGTCTATATCCCCTTTATCCTTACAATCACATTTCCCCTATTCATCATGACCTAACTTTCTATTGGTTCACTGAGACAAACCCTCCAACCCCCCACATTTATTGTCTGGATTTGGTAAAAATTTTATTGCTTTTAAGTTTCTATATATAATGATTCCTAACAGGAAAAAATATTTATTACTAATAAAATAGTACCGAAACATAACAGCTCTTGAGTTGCAGTAAACTATGTTTTTATTATAAACTTATATTAAAGATATTACCATATATATATATATATATATATATATATATATATATATATATATATATATAACTAGAATAAGTAAAGAACAAGTAGAAAAAACTATCTTTAATCTAACATGTTTCTCTTTAACAAGCTTCTTCAGAAATACATGAAAGACGAATGATTTAAAAATCTAAGTGACAGTATGTTGATTGAGGTATAGTTTTAGTGGTCAGATACGTGTCGCGTGTAATAAAGCCATGGATAATTTTTTTTAATCGTATCACCCCGAGCAAGGCGGTAACGCCACTGATGTGCAGGGGACTACGTAATAGTGAATAGATTGGAAAAGAGAAAGCCGGAAACCACTTCCTAAACGGGGAACAAGGGATGAGCCTCTTAACCTGTTCAATATTAAATGTAGAAATAAATTGTGTCTGAGTGTCTGTGCCAACGTGTAATTCCGATCCATATATTCAACTTATATATATATATATATATATATATATATATATATATATATATATATATATATATATATAAAATGAGGAACGAAATGTTCAACACTTACTTACTACCTAGGTTTTAAATCTATAGCTCTCATCTGGATGTAAGGGCAAACCGAATTTCTTAAGGCTTATTGTTAATACATACGACTGCCGAAATTCTCACCGAAGAGTAGGGGACGAGCAACAGTGAGAGTAATCAGCTGTGAAAGAAAGGAAAACACAGATACCCTTAACCGGGTTCGTACATGACCATGACATGCTTTTTTACATGTTTACATCTCGTCATTACCTCAGATATCTCATTCAATAAATACTCCTGATCTGAGTATGTAGTTTCTCTTCCTGATCTGAGTCTCTTCCTGGTACAACCTACAAACTTCATCCCCAATGCTGTAAGATATGACTTTCTTTAATATACCTCCATTTCACATTAGAGCTTCGACTGTTTTTCTTTTTTTTAATTCCCAGACGTGGCTAAAGAGTCTGGTACAATTCCTGTGCTTTTCTAACTTCAATGATGATTTATGGTTGTACCATCTTCTTTTGAAATTACCTTCTGTGCATCCCACATAAACCTTTTTCTGTCCACTGGAATCTTCCCCCTTCCACGTCTACGATTTTGCAACTCAATTCAGCAGGCATTTACTTTTGTTCATGCAGTTACCCGAATCACTATCATTTTACATGTTAACCTTGAAATTCCAGTCTGCCCAGAGAGAGAGAACCGAGAAAGAGAGAGAGAGAAAGACTGTACTTAGAGAGTAAGTGCCTAGATAGAGAGTACCTAGAAAGAGAGGGAGTATGTCTAGAGAGAGAGTGTGTGCGTACCTAGAGAGAGGGCCTAGAAAGATATAGATTGTCTTGAGAAAAAGAGAGAATGTCTAGAGAGAGTGAAAGAGGAAAAAAACGAAGGTGTAATCAACAAGTTTACTTTCTGGCGGAAGTTGTATTCATTTCGCAGTAAGTCCTTTGAGAAAACTGTCTCCGAGAGTCAAGTTTAATGGCATAGATGTATCATCAATGACATGCCACATTGAGTGACGCAGATAACCTTGGTATTTGTTCGACTTAGGATATCACAAGGATAGATCAAGAGAGGTAGAATGTATTATAGTAATCATGTAAATAGAATAGCACGCCATCTTTTTTATTTTGTCCCCCACCCACAGATTCCGATTGACTTCTTCTTTGGATCAAAAAAACATCAAAATGACGTGTGAATAAATATCGTGAAATAACATGAAATCTCGTAAAACAACGTCGAAGAGGAGATTTTCTAGTGATTGATATTTATGTTGTTGTTCTGGTTGGAAACGAAAACGGCTAAAAAATTGAAAGTAAATTTTATTGGGGAGAAAGGAAAAAAGAAAGAAGCATTAAAGTATCAAGATAGATAAAGAGAGAAGGAAAAAAGATAATTAAGAAAATGTAAAACGTAAAGAGGGACAAAAAACAGAGAACAGGTATCGGTAATGAATAACAAGACAAAGAAAGAAAGAAAGAGAGAAAGAAAGAAAGAAAGAAAGAAAGAAAGAAAGAACGAAAGAAAGAAAGAAAGAAAGAACATTATATATTTAGAATAAATAAAGACTGTGCAAGGAAAATAAAGAAAAAAGCCTTAAAGAATTAAGAAGAAAGCAATCAAGCAAAACAAGAAAGAAAGAAAGAAAGAAAGAACATTATATATTTAGAATAAATAAAGACTGTGCAAGGAAAAGAAAGAAAAAAGCCTTAAAGAATTAGGAAGAAAGCAAACAAGTAAAACAAGAAAGAAAGAAAGAAAGAAAGAAAGAAAGAAAGAACATTATATATTTAGAATAAATAAAGACTGTGCAAGGAAAAGAAAGAAAAAGCCTTAAAGAATTAGGAAGAAAGCAAAACAAGAAAGAAAGAAAGAAAGAAAGAAAGAAAGAAAAAAAGAATGAATGAATGATTGCAGTTTTAAAATAAATAAAGAGAAAAGGAATGAAAAAATAGAAAATTAAACAAAAAAGCAAAAAACAGTCAACAGGTGTTGGAAATGTTTAACAAGTCATAAAAGAAAGAAAGAAAGAAAGAAGCTTAAATTTTCAAGATAAAATTAAAGATAAACTAATAAAAATGTGAAAAGAAAAACTCCCAACTAAGAAAAAGTTGACAATGAAGAATGACAAGAAGTTGACAATGAAGTTGACAAGAAGACATGAAAAATGGGGAAAAGGAAGCTTCAAAAAAAGATACGGATTTAGAAGAAAATAAGACTAAACAAGGAACAATATATATATATATATATATATATATATATAAGGAAACATTAAATATTTAAAAGAAATAATTAAACCAACTAAAAAACAAAGTGTTTAATAGGAGGAATAATAAAGAAATAAAAAGAAAAACTGAAGTGAGATACATTCGGAAGAATAAAAAAAAACATATACCAAGATAAAAATGGAAAAAATAAGAAAAAATACTGAAGCGATAGCGATTCAGAAGCCAAAAGAAACGAATATACCAAGATTAAAGTGGAAAGATGAAGCAGCAATTTAAAAAGAAAGAAGAGAAGAAGAAACGGAATTCAATACTGAAAACGAATAAAGATTGAAGAGAACAAAAGTAATTTGAATGATAAAAAATAAAAACGAGGCTTCAGAGGAGAAACAGAAAAAAGATCATCGCAAGTTCATCTCGTGCGTGTGTTCATAGTTGGCTCCTTATCTTCGGTTCGTGGCTCTCCTTGAATATTCAAACAGCCAGACGATAATAATAATATAAAAAAGAACAGTAAATCTCTTTATATTTGTTTACATCCAACCACTGCATAATACTATCGATATTGCATTTGCATAAAAATATGGCGACTGAAAAAAGACAAGAGCTGGCATTATTAATCAATAACATGGCACGCATGCGCAAAAACATTCAAATATGATCAAACGCAAAGGTTTCGTTCCCATAGAGACAATAACAAGTACACGTTCTCTTAATTGTATTGACGTTACTTCCCAGCGGCCGTTGGTTACGGAACAGGCTGGTGTCGTATTCTGCTGATAATACGTTCGAATTTCGTTAAGAGCTCTGAAATTGTTAAACTTGTACCAGATTTAGTACTGCAAATTATGCATCTGTGCTAAACTGTAGGAGGCGCTACCCAAATATTCATTAAACTGGCTTCCCTTATTTTTATGGTGGATCGATTTCGTGAGATGTGTAAGATACAAATCCTATATCATCCAACAGTTAACTAAAACACACAAAGTAAAATTGCACACCCGCAAAATCGGATTCAAACGACTAAAAACATTTTGGAAAAACCCAGATCAAAGCAAATTTCACAAGTCAGTGTGAAAAGCAAAATTCTGGATCCTAATTGGATAGCAAATAGAGAATTCAAATATGACGCCAGTCAAACGTTTTTTCACATCTAAAAGCAAAAATGCTCGCTGAAGTCGGTCACATGACCAGATCTAACTACTTAAGGACATTCTGTGACTGGTCAAGACAGTCCAGTCAGAACGTAGGCGTTATCTGATAGCATTCTGTGACTGGTCAAGACAGTCCAGTCAGAACAGGGGCGTTATCTGATAGCATCTCACAATGTAAGGAAGAAACTTCAAGCTGACTCCGTCACGTTAACCTCTTCTTCCAATTTTCTTTTTCCACCCGAACGTAGGGCACGTCACAATTTCATTCGACCTCTTTTTCCAACGTTCTTTTCTTCATTTTCGCACCACGCCTCTAAAGAGAGCAACAACAACAACGACAACGACAAAATGGACGCGTTAAGTACAATTTCTTTATTTGTTTTACCGTCTCTGTCACTCTGTCGCCGACCTACAACAAAGAGGAAGGAACATTACAATCACAACTAGCTTACTACACACAAAGGAATATAAAACTTTACATTTTACTACTATCAGTATACGACCCCGGGAAATTAGACGATTTACTACTATCACACCATGAACTCTAAAATTCTGTGCACATTTCAAATACTTACATTTCTCTTTGAACAATTTTAACTACAAACCTACATGCATTTTCTCAATGAACATTTTTCTTCTCACAAAGAGATTATAGTGTTCAGTTAATAAATTTCACATATATTTTTCTTCTTACACTTTTATCATTCTGTTAATAAATCTTTACTTTAATAAACACACGAAATATTTTATCCTTCCACATTTCAACATACAACCTTCAACTTTCTGATATTCAAATTGTGGGGACTTCGGACGTGTTTGGCACAAGGCCAATTTACCAATCATAACCGAGGCCTCTACAGATGTTTAATCTGTCCGCTGTAAACTGACAGATAAACAGAATTCAAAACTGAATTCAAAACTGAATTCAAAACTGAATTCAAAACCCGGATTTTGTAGTAGTGCTTTGCCTACATGCATATTGTGACCATGAAACCTATATTAGATATTGACTTATTGAAGAGACGGTAACTCGCATCTGTTGCAGGGACGTGAGATAGACCTCATGCCTGCGTTAGGGGAGGTTTATCATTAATAGTACAGTGAGCATAAACGACGGCACTGAACCACGTGTCTACATCTATCGAAACTTATTTATAAATGGAACTTTTTCTGTGTGTTTATGTGTGTGTGTCCGTTACCTATAGACTCTGAAACGGCTGAACCGATTTTCTTGAAAATTTACACAGTTGTACTATAAGTGTCTGCGAGTGTTCTTAGCTAGGTTTTGTGTCGAGGTACCTCCGATAAATATCAAAAATCGATAATCGAAAAAATCAGGTTATAGAAGGAGTGGTCCGATTTTAATAAAATTTGATACACTCATAGACAAAGACATAAGAAACGATATTCAGAAATTTCAAGTTGCAGTTCTTACAATAGTGCAGAAAATTGATAATATATATAAAAGGCAATATGTTTGTGTGTGTGTCTGTTTATCTGCCTGTATGTCTGTATTTTTTTCGGCCCTTTTATTTTAGTTTTTGCTTCGGGTTTGGCTCTAAGTAGGTATAATTATAGTTCTTTGTCCCAGCCATCATACCATTTACTCAGCGGACTTATTTAGCCTTCAAAATTCAGTTTACGACGAAAGCAACTTCTTTGATATCGATACCAGAAAATCAAAATTTGACTTACATCCACTCATTTTTCTTTCAGCCTACAGTTTCGCTTTAACTGGAAACAACTATTGCTTTTTAGTCTTTCGTACCAATATCCAAAGAGTCTGAGTTCCAGGACCATGGACTAGTTTTAAAGCTTTCATTACACCCGAGCAACGGCGGGCTGTACTGCTAGTCCCATATAAGAACAGGCGGTTAGAGATTTTTTGTTGATGTGTACTTTTCAAAAAACAGTAATTCAGTTATCTGGATATTTACCAGAAACCTCCCAACTGAAACCTGATGTGACACAAGGTCGGTTTTTAATGTGTGAATTTCAAGCCCTTAAGTCATGGGAAAAATTTTCCATAAACATGACAGGGTTGAGCCCCTCTCTGGTTTTCCCTAAATGAGACTCGGCTCCTCAGCATAGCCTTACCTGGCTTCCTCTCCATCCGGGGACAGAGAGTCTGACAAGGTTGAATTCTGTAGAAGAGAGAAAAGTAATGTATTTTTTATTTATTAATCCAAGTTATTTTTCTAACTTTGAATGGCCTCAATATACGAGTTACTTAAAAGAACGGCGGATCTAACGATGGTTTCTTCTGCAAAGGCGACCGCAGCTTCGAACCTTGTCTGAGGCCAGACGGGGCGTAAGACAAGGATGTGTCTTTTCACCGGACCTATTCAACTTGTACAGCGAGGCTATTTTGAAGACCCTAGATGTTATGCCATGATTTGTCATCGGAGGCCACAATTTGAACAACATAAGATACGCAGATGATACAGTGCTGATTGCAGACACGGAAAGGAAACTACAAGACCTCCTACAGAAGGTAACTGAAGAGAGTACCAAAAAAGGACCAAAGTAAACTGCAAGAAAAACGGATGCATGGTCATCAGTAAAAAGAGCAACTCAAAATGTCAGATGGAGGATACTAAAATCAAGCAGGAACAAAAATTTAAATTCCTAGGAAGTGTTCTAACAGAAGACGGAAAGTACGACACAGAGATCCGAAGACGAATTGGCATGGCTAAGAACGCGTTCCAGAAGCTGAGTATTAAGTATTAAGACACAGGAAACGTTCACTAGAAACAAAGAAGAAAGTACTAGATTGCTATGCGATTTCAGTTATTCAATATGGCAGTGAATGTTGGACAATAGCATCAAAGATGAAGGAAAAAACATGAAGCAGCTGAAATGTGGTTCTACAGAAGAATGCTTCGGATATCATGGACCGATCATGTGAGCAATGATGAGGTGTTAGAAAGAATGGAAACGAAAAGAAAATTAATATTGAGCATCAGGAAGAGACAACTAAACTTCCTGGGACATGCAATGAGGAAGAAGGGCTTAGAGAATCTGATACTAACAGGTCAGATAGATGGGGAAAGAGACAGAGAAAAGCAGTGGATAACATATTTGAAGGGCCTGAGCAAGGGGATTGTAGAACGGGGGTTGCGTGGTGTTACAGGAGAAAGCGTGCTAAGAGCCACCAGGGATAGGGAGACGTGGAAAGTCATGATCGCCTACGTCCTGAAAGGACAAGGCACATAGAAGAAGAAGAAGAAGAAGAAGAAGAAGAAGAAGAAGAAGAAGAAGAAGAAGAAGATTTCTCGAATATTCAGGACAGTAGCCAACGTGAATAGGACACAGTTTAACAAAGGTAACAAAGACAAAATTTATTAAACGTTACAAAGGACAGAAAACTCTGAAGAGGCATAAATCACCAACGTCCTGAAAGGACACGGCACATAGAAAAAGAAGTGATAGTGTTAATTTGTTTGACATGACAAATAAAAGTAGAGGTAGAAGAGGAAAATAATAAGATGTTAATTAATTCAATCCTCATTAAGTTTTACACCTTTGTAGTGTACCACCAGACCTAAATGAAATTAAATAAATATTTTAATGCGAATTAACGGTAAGCGGTAATCTGTGAAGGAAATAAACGAAGAGAAAGAAAAGACGACAAAAGAGATTGAAAGAAAACGCATAAGAAAGAAAGAAAGAAAGAAAGAAAGAAAGAAAGAAAGAAAAACCTAAGAATAAAAGAAAAGAAAGAAAAACAAGTGGGTGATTGTAGCCAAAGATAAAAGAAAAACGAATACATTAAATTTTAAAAGAAAGAAAGAAAGAAAGAAAGAAAAAAAGAAAAAGGTGGCTGATTGTAGCCAACGATAAAAAAAAAACGAATACATTAAATTTTAAAAGAAAGAAAGAAAGAAAGAAAGAACGAAAGAACGAAAGAAAGAAAAGAAAGTAAAACAGGTGGGTGATTGTAGCGAAAGATAAAAGAAAAACGAATACATTAAATTTAAAAAGAAAGAAAGAAAGAAAGAAAGAAAGAAAGAAAGAAAGAAAGAAAGAAAGAAGCGAAACAAAAACAGGTGGGTGATTATAGTCAAAGATAAAAGAAAAATGAATACATTAAATTTTAAAGAAAGAAACAAATGAAAACTAAGAATAAAAGAAACGAAAAGAAAAAAATTAGGTGCTTGTAGCCAAAGATAAACGAAAAACGAATACATGAAATTTAAAAAGAAAGAAAGAAAGAAAAAAAAGAAAGACAGGCATATGAAAATAAAAAACGGACCTAAGATAGGGAAGAAGGAAAGAAATAAGAAAAATGGAGATGTGAAAATAAAAAATTGAAAAAGAAAGAATAATGAAGATATGAACATTAGAGTTTGAAAGAAAAAGGAAAGAAAAATAAAGATATGCAAATAAAAATAAACAGAAAAAATTAATGCATGAAAATAAAAAATTGAAAAAAAAAATGGAGATATGAAAAAAAAAAGTTGCACAAAAAGAAAAAAAGGAAGAAAGGAAAAGAAATATAGGCAAATAAAGATATGGGAATAAAGAATGTGTAGAAACAGAGTAAAATGGAAATATGAAAATAAAATATTGACAGAAAGGAAGAAAAATGTATATATGAATAGAAAAATGAACAGAGAGAAAGAAAGAAAGAAAACAAAAATATGAAAATGAAAAATTGAAAGAAAAATCGAGATATGAATTGAAAAAATGGACAGAAATAAACAAAAAAAAAGAAAAAATATTAAAATAACAAATGGAAAGAAAGAAAGAAAGAAAGAAAGAAAGAAATATGAAAATAAAAAAACAGAAAAATAGAGATATGAAAATAAAAATTGAAAAAAGAAAGAAAAAAGAAGGCATGGAAAAAAGAAAGAAAGAAAGAAGAAAAAGAAAGAAAATGTATAAAAGAAAAGAAAAAAGGAAGAAAAAGATTTTTGCTTGTAACCAAACTTTGAAAAACGGACGCATGAAATTTAAAACCGAATAAAAGAAACCAAATCTGATGTTTCAATCTCGTACAAAATTAAATTACCCGCGTCTGTTGATAATTATTATACCAAGTGCTAAATTGCTGATTGCGACTGACCCTAGTTAGCCGAAAGTTCATTCATCAGAGAGTAAAAAAATAAAATAACACGTTTCTTTGGCAGAAATTATCAACAGAATTTAATTTCTCATCTTCCACTGCCTCCGACTCGTCTTCTCCTGCTGCTGCTGCTGCTGCTGCTGCTGCTGCTGCTGCTGCTGCTGCTGCTGCTGCTGAAATTATCATGAATAATTCTGTCGTTATTGTGCTGTTTTTTCGTTGTTTTTTTTCTTTTGGGAGGTGGTAAAGGTTTATCATTTTTCAAGACAGGCATTATTTTGTCTCATTTCTTTCTCAGGGAAACTTGTTAGCATCACAACTACATTACATTATGTAAGAGATTGTTTGGGTTGGCGCAGGGGAGAGGAGATAACTTTTTACCTCCATTGTTTTTTCAAACAAATGTGCAATTTTCTTACCACTGCTATTTTCTATTAAACATGTGACCGTCATCCCATAAAGTCTTTTTACTATGAGACATATTAATTCCAGAGAATGCCAGTTGAAACAGCAATAATATAATCACATGGCATCTTTGAATCTGCGTATCGCAAAAGCACTGCTCTGTATAAATACATGTGAGGAGTTAAAATTGATTAAAACAATGAAAAAGAAAAAAAGAAAAGTTACGCAGGTGAAACGAAAATTTTTAGATTGTGTCAAGAGAAGATGTCAATTTTTTTTTTTCCTACAAACAGTTGTTTGCTGAGAGAATGCGACAGCACACAGCTGACCGCAAGTTCGGCTCCAAGGACTATTGGAGGATTTGTAAATTTGTAAACGAGATTTGTAAACGAGTGCTCAACAATAGGAAATCCTCAATACCTCCTTTAATCCATGGATTTGAGGTTCTCACCTCATCTGCGGACAAAGCTGAGTGCTTTGCCCACAGATTCTCATCCAACTCCACATTCGACTCGTCCGGAGTACGCTCACCCCACTTCCCTATTAGAACTGAGGCCAAACTGCACGACGTATATATTACCCCGACAGTAGTATCCAGAGTAATTTCAAAACTCGACCCCCATAAGGCGTGTGGAGACGATGGAATCCTGGTGATAGTCCTTAACCCTCTAGGGCCATTCGTATCATATTTGATACAGTATGAAAACAAGCCTTGAAAGAAATATTTTCCTTAAAAAATTTTTAAGAGAAATATTTTATAAATTTCAAATGAAAGCAGTACTGACTGCTCAGTCAATGAATACCAAATGTTTCCTTGTAGGGAAATACCAAATGTTTCCTTATAGGGAAATACTGTATCAAATATGATACGAATGGCCCTAGAGGGTTAAGAAGTGCGCTCTTGAACTTTCCCCTGTCCTCTCTAAACTATTTAACTACTGCCTTTCTGCTTCCTGCTTTCCTGCATGCTGGAAGTTCTCTTCAGTCGTTCCTGTATTTAAGAATTATGGTGAACCCTCGGACCCATCCAACTATCATCCTATCAGTCTTCTACCGATATTCGGAAAAGTATTCGAGGCTATAATCAATGCTGAAATAGTTCATCATCTCACCGCCCACAAACTGTTCTCCGACAGGCAATATGGATTTCGCTTTACCAGGTCCAAGGCCGACCTGCTAACAACCGTAACGGAGTACATGCTACAGGCCCTTGATGAGTCTGACAAGGCTCGCGCGGTTGCTCTGGACATCTCCAAGGCTTTCGACAGGGTTTGGCACTCTGGCCTCCTATGCAAACTACGCGGTTATAGTATTACCGGTCGCCTGCTTGACCTAATCCAATCTTTCTTAAATAACCGCAAAATGAAGGTTGTTCTGAATGGGCGTGCCTCTTCGTCCTACAGCACGGATGCTGGTGTCCCACAGGGCTCTATCCTGGGCCCGACGCTCTTCCTTATTTTCATCAACGACTTCCCAGATGAGATCAAGTCCCAAGTAGGCATCTACGCAGATGACACTACAATATACTCCCGCACCAGTAAGAAACCTGTCGTGGCGGACAGACATAATCTCGCTGCTGACCTTGAGCGGGATCTACACTCTGTGGTGAACTGGGGCAAGAAGTGGCTTCTCAACTTCAATTCATCTAAGACCAAGCTGTTGTCTGTCAACCATTACAGGCAACCTCTCCTGCCTCCCATAAGCATGGACCAAGCGATTCTCCCGGACAGTAATACACTACGCCTCCTCGGACTTACCCTGTCCTCAGACCTCAAATGGAATGGACCACTATATTGAATCCATAGCAAAATCTACTGCTAAGAAGGTTGGGTCACTATGTCGATCCAGGATGTTTTTTCCACCTGAATCCATCCTGCATATATACAAGTCAACCATCCGTCCGTGCATGGAGTACTGCTGCCATTTATGGTCAGGTGCTCCTGCAGTTCTCCTCAGTGTTCTTGACAGGCTCCAAAGGAGAGTCTGTAATGTGATAGGTACTGATCTGGCGGCTCGACTGCAGCCACTTCCCCATCGTCGTAATGTGGCCTCTCTTTATCTGTTCTATAAATACTTTCATATTTTCTTGACTTGGATAAATTTAGGGATTGGGAAAATCACAATTATGTCCCTTTTTCAAATGTCTATCTCTTTCGATCCTTTGTTTTATTGTGTATCTATCAACTTTATTTCTATCTGGGTATATCTATCTCTGTCTCTCTGTTTCTCTACCCCAACCCACGATCGCACTCAGTTTTTTTTTTTTTGTATGTTTTGTTCTTTTTCCAATGTATTATCACAGATTCTCTTTTGCTATCACTCACTTCTTAAAAAATAAAGACTGAAACCGTATACGTTTTTTTAAGTCCACTTAATAAATATTTTTTGTGAATAAATATTTTGGTCTCTTGTTGACCGTTGTAAATATGTGTTTTTTTTATATTTTAAAATGAATTATGCTGAATAGATTTCTTTAAAGTTAGGCCATTTTCTTATGTTCTTATTTATTTCTTACCAGATTACATGGTAAAATTCTAATATGTACATTGTGATGAGTGGAATATACGTTCCTGGCGTTAATAGGTCATGGCTATGAGTCTTTAGTGAGCGACCACCTGCCGTATGCGACTATTTTTATAGGGTGGTCGCATAAAACACGTTTCATTGCGTGTGTGTGTGTGTGTGTGTATATATATATATACATATATATATATATATATATATATATATATATATATATATTAGTCATTCACATACAAGCCCGTTTCGCTGTAACACAGCTCATCAGTGGGGCTAGACATATCCACCCGCCTCTGGCCGTGATCGAAACTCGACCGATTTGGTGTCAGTCGGAGTTATATATATATATATATATCTATATATATATATATACAGAAAAGAAAACTCAAGACATAATTAAATGTTTATAAATCCGGATTTATTTCGACAAGCGTATAAAACATGACTGTCTTGTCAAAATCGAAAAATCAAAGTTTAATTTATTTCAAAATATTCGGGAAAATATAGTTTTGTACAGAGAAGACATATTGACGTTAGGTGAACGGTAGAGAAGTATATAACTATATATAGTCATCTACATACAAGCCTGTTTCGCTGTATCACAGCACATCCACTTGCTTCTGGCCGGATTGAAACTCGACAGATTTGGTGTCAGTCGGAGTCAATTCATTTCTGAAGAATAATGCTTATATCACAGAAGTAGAAACTGTTTTTAAAATTTTCTTCCCTAGAGAGCTCAATCGTAATTAGAGCATATATAAATAAATAAACAAAACTGAGTAGAATATTTTTATGTAAATACATGTAAATTAGTATTTAAATTGTTTGAGATTGGGAATTTAAAAGATAACGCATAAATCAATTTCCGTGGAAAAACCAATAACATTTTTCTCTTGGATATAAATCAGTCAGTCAATCAGTCAGTTAAGTGCCATACGTGATACACGTTTGGTTTATGTCTCGAAGGAGACATGACTGACTGGACAGAAGATTATCCAGCAGTAGGTTGCCATTGCTTTCTGCGGTAGACTGCGAGCAAGCCAAGGCTATAAAACATAAGCTGCCCTGTTATTTAACCCATAAATGGAGGAAGTGACGGATTAATACCTTTCCCAGGGGTATTTGCGCGTAAATAAATGCAAGGAACTCAATTGGAATTCGAACTCGGCTCGCCGATTTATCGTTCCTATTCGATATCCACTGCACCACAACGCACTATGTCACAAAATAAAATCATTTACATTTGCTTTGATAAAGCCCCTCAGATGGTGAAACACATCAGCTAACATAAGTTTTCCTTCGGTTTTTTACACACACACACACACACACACACACACACATATATATATATATATATATATATATATATATATATTCATCCGCAGACAGATCTGTTTCGCTGTATCACAGCTCATCAGTACGGTTAGACTCCGATTGCTTTTTAACCCAGGATTAGAACCCGACCGAATTGGCGTCAGTCGGCGATTCTACCTCTGGGCTATGGGCGTTCGGTGGAAGTAGGCAGACATTTTAGCGTGTATATTATAATTATACGCGCCCATATATATATATATATATATATATATATATATATATATATATACTGTGGAATAGTTTTTTCTCTTTTCTATTGAAAAATAGAAAAAATCATTGAAGAGTGAAGACATCGCAACAATGCTTTCACTAAACTTCGAAGTCCGCATGACTGAAACAACACTGCTCAGTTAACAAAAAAAACGCTCCACATTAATTTTATTAACGCCCTTTCTTTATATCGAGCACTTTATGACAAAATCTTGCTCGCCAAATTGTCTTCCTATTAGTAAACTACTGAAAAAACAAAAAAATGGCACTAAATATCATTACAATTTAACACTGTATGTATACACCGTATATATATATATATATATATATATATATATATATATATATAACACGTTAAAATTTCCTCCTCTCTTAGCCATGCGCCGATAGCTTAGGAGTAAGCACTCCGACTGATACCAAATTGGTCGAGTTCCGTTCTCGGCTGGAAGCAAGTGGCTGTTTAGCTACACTGATGAGCTGTAATATAACGAAACAGGCTTGTATATATATATATATATTATTAGGCTATCCCAGTTTTTTTTTAAAAATGTACTATTTCTTGTATTTATTGCCAAGTGCATAATTCTAAATGAATATCGAATGGTTCTTTTGTTATTATTAGTTTGCAAAATTTTACAAGGCAGCCAGGAAGCCTTTGCTTCGGCCAGCCAATAAGAAGAAGAGACTAACATGGAGAAGAGATCACAAAAGCTGAACACCAGAACAGTTCATTTGATGCACATGTTATTGTGCAGTATTAACAAAAGAACCATTCTATTTTCATTTAGTATTATCCACTAGGCAATAACTAGTAAAAATAGTATGAAATACATCATTTTTTTTTAAAAAATGGGGTTTCTTAACAATTATGGCCGGCAGTACTTATATATATATATATATATATATATATATATATAATTTGCTACCAGAATAAATTTTACATCCAGATTCATTGCAAAGTATTATAGTATTAAAATAGAAAAGAATAATAATCTGGCTTTAGATTCCAAGGTGAAATTTAAGTAGCAACATTAAATTCTTTTTGCGTTTATAATAGTTGTCTGTTGGTCAGACCAACATTGTTAGGCATATATTAGTATCTATAGATATATTAAATCCTTCTCGTTATAGACTCTGGAAATTTTATAACTGCTCAGGATTTTTTATTATATTAATCCGACAGATTTTATCGCTTAAAAAGTTATTCTTAGTGGACACCCGTATTTCATTATATGCTCCGCTTAAACAGTATTTTTTAAAAATTCTCTTTGTTTTGGTTTGGATACGAAATTGTGTTGTTACGAAAAAAGAGAGTCTGTGAGGGAAAAGTTTCGTTTGCAGACACTAAATTTAACCTCGCTTGACCGACTACTCTTCGTAGCCAAGCTGGCTAAGACATGCCGGGATTAATGGTAGCCTCATCTTCCATGAGGAACACAGGTTCAAATTCTGCTGGAAAATGCAAATTGTTCTTTAATAAGATTTCTCGGAAACCCAGGACGTTAAACGAAAATAAATGAATAGATCTACTGATAAATACATAAACGTAGGGTCTACTGGAATACAAGTATCCATTAAAGTAGACACTATTCAGCCTTGCTTGAACAGCTTAAAATGTTCTTTGTAAGCGAGTCTGTTAAAGTATGTCGGATATATATATGATGGCTGGCCACTCGTATTCGAGGATACCCGCCTCTCTCTCTCTCTCTCTCTCTATATATATATATATATATATATATATTACGCTCTCACACCCTGATTGAGCACTCTGAAAGCACTCTAGCATCTACGCATCGTTCATTCAGTAATGAATTAGAACAATCTAACTACTGAAGTGTGTACATATGGTATATCACACGCTAAAAGTCTGTCTCCTTCTACCGAGCGCCAATAGCTCAAAGGTAGAATCACCGACTGGCGCTAATTCAGACGCCAATTCGGTCTGGTTTCAATTTTGGGTAAAAAGCACTCAGATGTCTAACCGTACTGATGAGCTGTGATACAATGAAACAGATCGGTCTGCGGATGGATATATATATATATATATATATATATATATATATATATATATATAAGTGACAAATTCTTTGAATTCAAACTATATTTTTTTTTTATAATCTTGTTGCCCCAAGCAAGGCATTTTGCTGCCACTGTTGAGCAGGGGGTTACATATGAGGTAAGTTATGAGAAAGAGTGACAGATTACAGGGGGAGTCAGGAAGATGGTAGGAGAAGGATGAGAATACTGCTGAGGGTGGAGTGGACGAAGAAAGAATTATGAGTGAGAGAGAGGGGAAGCAAGTTAGTGTGATAGGAGATAACTATTGACTTTACATTTGAATTCTTGAAGATTGTAACTATCAGGAAAGCAAGTAAAAGGAAGGGAATGCGCGGCCCCAATTTTTCGAAAAGCCTCTACGAACCGCGAATAAGATAAAGGGATTAATGGCCGATCGTTGTTAAGACCAGAGGAAAGCTCCGGACAGCTTTTACGGATTATGACACGCAGTTTTGCTCCCTCTACCAGTTTCATGAGCTCTAAAATTACGCCATGAGCCTACCTTTGAGTAAAAGTGAAAATTAGAAGAATTCAGTAAAGTCAGTCAGTCAGTTAAGTGCCATACGTGATACACGCTTGGGCGATTATGTCTAGAAAGAGACATGACTGACTGGGCAGAAGATTATCCCGCAGTAGGTTGCCATTGCTTTCTGCGACTGGTTGTCGACCAAGGCTATAGAACGCAATCTGTTCTGTCATTTAATCCATAACTGGAAAGAATAGACGGATTAATATCTTTCCCAAGGGTATTTGCGCGTAAGTGAATGCAATGAATTCGGCTGGAATTCGAACTCGGCTCCCCAATTTCTCGTTCCGAGCCGATATCCAATGCAACACAACGCACATCCTCAGCGCGCCCCTCTTCCTCGGCACTGTCTTTCTCTTCATTCAAAAGACATCATGACTCCACTACTAGTTACAAAATCTTTCACGCCAACACCATCTAAGATGATCATCCTTAAAAAAGCTTCCATACCGATATTCCCCCCACCAAAGAAGGCTACACCGACCAATATACCAAATCCATATCCTGCTCACACACCAATAGATTCACCAAAAAATCAAACCATACAAAAAAGGCAGAAATGCCCATCAAATAAATCAAAAAGTAATTTAAACCTATATACAAGTGTGGGAAAGACGAGGGTACAGTATGAAAAATCCATAGCCAATATCCGCAAAATCAACGATTTAAAGTATCTATTAAATTTTAAGGAAAGAAATTCTAAAGACGTTGAAAATCCCCTAAATTTCCCGAATGCCAAAAGATCGGGCCAAGAATCCCAACAAATATGCTCCTTGCAAATGTTCTTGTGTCGAGCAAAGCTGCGATTGACGATATTAGCAAAGAAATCTGAGTATTAAAAATGGTAACGAGGCCAAGATCAACCGCGATAAGTTTAGCGCGTCGAAAGGAGTTTCTTTTCCTTTTAAAGGAGGAGGCGGAAGTATCTGCTTCACACATGTACTAAATTCATATTTACAGACTGTCCGTGCTTTTGTATACTATACTGTTGCAATTCGTAAGGATCTCGTTCTCTTTTAGTGGAAGGTAAAGCTCCCAACGTATAACAGGAGATATGTTACCTCCACCCGTATGAAAGCGGCCTGGGTATTCCAAGCGTTAAGATTAGTTAACATAGGATTGAGACCCCTTTTTTAAACCGGATGTGTTTGCAATTGGATGGAAATAGCTAATTCTGGAACGAAGACGACTGTAAGAATTTCGTCGGCATGAAGTATGCACCCGAACAAAGAGGACCTCTCTCTCTCTCTCTCTCTCTCTCTCTCTCTCTCTCTCTCTCCTTATATATATATATATATATATATATATATATATATATAGTATAGGAGAGAGAGAGAGAGAATTGAATGAAGCAAATTAAAATGTCATTTTATTAAGTTTCAATATCCACTTTATTGGAAAAAAATCAAGCTAAACTCCCGTACAATTTGCCAAGCTCTCTCTCTCTCTCTCTCTCTCTCTATATATATATATATATATATATATATATATACATATATATATAGTATAGAGAGAGAGAGAATTGAATGAAGCAAATTAAAATGTCATTTTATTAAGTTTCAATATCCACTTTATTGGAAAAAAATCAAGCTAAACTCCCGTACAATTTGCCAAGCTCTCTCTCTCTCTCTCTCTCTCTCTCTCTCTCTCTCTCTCTCTCTCTCTCTCCCCTATATATATATATATATATATATATATATATAGTATAGAGAGAGAGAGAGAGAGAATTGAATGAAGCAAATTAAAATGTCATTTTATTAAGTTTCAATATCCACTTTATTGGAAAAAAATCAAGCTAAACTCCCGTACAATTTGCCAAGCTCTCTCTCTCTCTCTCTCTCTCCATATATATATATATATATATATATATATATATAATAACTCGAACTCAGATTTTTTTTTTCATACATTCTGGGTCGCTGAGAGCCCACGGGCCTAATCCTGTTATAGATGTCTTTAGAAATTAAATTTTGCTTATATAAAGACAGAAGCCAACGTTGAATTTTGGCTTCTGTCTTACCGGTGTTGTCAAATGTATCGGCAGGACCGATAACAGTGAACTTTGAACGATCATCTAAGATATTATACATTTTAGAATGATAATCGTCTTGATTTAATATAACAACACCAGCACCCTTATCTGGCTTGGTAATGTAAATGTCACCACGAGAACGTAAAGACCCAATTGTACGGCAATGCACACTACGCCAGTCAAGAGAATCTTTCTCACAGCTAAGCGAGGTGTACTCAATAGCAGACTCAAGCAACTTAGCTTTTACCTCAGAACACTTTTCGGAAGATGTTGGAACATGATGAGTAATTTGCGAGTATAATAACTCGAACTCAGAAAAGAATCAAGCTAAACTCCCGTACAATTTGCCAAGCAAGGAAAAACTCCCATTAAAATGTAATTTTGAGAATTAACAATAAATTAATGTGCAAGTAATTTATGCAGGTGTTCTCGTATGCAACATATATATATATATATATATATATATATATATATATATATATATATATATACGTTTACATGTGGTGAGGCCAGCATTAGGAAAACATTTAAAATAATGAAGGGAATAAATTCGAAAATAGGATGTCATAGATGTTGACCATGTCCACCATAATTGATGAATATAAAATACAGCGTAGTACGTAATCTGTTCAATGAAACAACGTCAAAGATTAATACTCACGAGTCGGACACTGTATTGAATCTGATTATATCACCAATACTCGGGAAAATATAGTTGCCTTTATACACGTCGCATTGAATATTTTGAGCCTTCTGATTAATTAACCCTTCCATTGGTGAACTATAAAATGAGTCAGCTCATGGCTAACTCACTAGTATACAACAGTACCCAAAAAATCAAACAATAGAAGAGGGACAATAACAAAAAACAATCAAGAAAAAATACAAGCAAAATGCAAACAAGTTTTCATTTTAACGATACCAGTATACATAACGACTGGCGAAATTCGTTGCCCTTATCGAATTTTAAATAAAACTCATCCTAAACACTTTCCTCTCATATCCATTTCTTGTACAAACAATAATTAATAAGTATTGTTGGAATAATATTCCTTGTCCAATAGAATTGTTTATATATATATATATATATATATATATATATATATATATATATATATATATATATAAACAATTCTATTTTCATTTAAATTATCCCCTTAGCAATAAATACAAAAATAGGATGAAATACATAATTTTTTTTTTTAAATGGGGTGGCCTCATAATTATTATATATATATATATATATATATATATATATATATATATATATATATATCATGCTCTCATTACGATTGAGCTCTCTGGAGAAGAAAATTTTAAAAACAGTTTCCACTTCTGCTATATGCGTGACTCTTCAGAAATGAATTGACTTCTTTCGGTTACTGGCGTGTGTATACACTGCTTATATATAACACGTTAAAATTTACCTTTTCTGATTCCATGCGTCGATGGCTTAGGGAGTAGCGACTCCGACTGACACCAAATCGGTCGAGTTTCAGATCCCGGCCAAGTGGATGCGTCTAACCACATTGATGAGCTGTGATACAGCGAAACAAGCTTGTATGTGGATGACTAATACATACATATATATATATATATATATATATATATACACACACACACACACACACACATTAGTGATCACTGAGGTCAATAGTGACGAACTTTTTCATGCTTGAACGAAATATTGCGTTCAAACATGAAACAGACTGTTGCTAGTCGGTGTTGATCTCCGTGTCTACTTTTATATTTTCATATGCTCTATCCCAGATTTTACTCATTAAAACTATATTTTTTTATCATAATAAGATAATAATGGCTTAATGATACAAGTTTTACTAATTAACCAATAAATGGGGGAGAAGTGGTGGATTCATACTTTTTATAAGGGTATTTGTTCGTAAGTTAACATAATGAAGCCAACATTAACTGGAACTCTGCTCTCTGATTAACAATTCTGAGCTAATATCCATTGCACCACCATCACATCCAAGCTGAGAGCATCTGATATTCCTAAGTAGTCACCCATCTAAGTATTGACCGGGCTCAACACTGCTTTATTTCATAATGTTCTAGAGATTGGTAATTTTAGTTTTACATTATAAATAACGTAATAATAATGTTATAAATATCTTTACAACATTTTCTTTTTTGTTACACCTTCTCAAAGACAAAGCTATTCATTTGGAAGGTATCAATATACACCCTTGTGCAAATTAATTGAAACAACTACTTTAGTTTCCTTTTTTTTCAACATACAGTCAATTTTAGACCCACTGGAGTGACAGGGTGTAATCGATTTCTATTTTCTCATCAGATTAGGTCATTTTCTGTAGTGTGCACTAATATGAATCTATTTTCGGTCTGTATGATGAAATTTATTTGACCTAGAAAAATATTGCTTCATCTGTGATTGCATCAGATTCTTATCACGCCCAGAAGCTGTCGACTAGTTGTCCTACGGCCACTTTCTGCGATGAACTTTACTCCAAGGACGTGTAGGAAAATTGTAACGCTGCACGAACACACTGGCAAGTCTTACAAAGAGATCGCGGATATTATTGGTGTCAGCCTTTTAACTTTCAGTTGTGTCACCAAGGCGAAGAAACAAACTGAATCCTTCAGTCCAAAACGTAAAGGGAAATGAGGTCGTAAGAGAAAAACAGCGCCAAGACACGACGTATACGTGATCAGAGAAAGTGTGAAAGATCCCATGAAGTCATCATTCTTTTTCTTTCAATTGATTTGCACAAGGGTGTATAAGTGTTTGATGAGTTGCGTATGTATATAAAATCATCAACGAGAATTGGAAGTTGACTTCCCGATTAACAATTGAGCCTATGACAAAAAACAAGTCGCATTGTTTCACTGTGTAATGCTAGACAATTTTTCTCTACAGAATATATTTCACGTATTAATATGTCCATCATTTTAAATGTACTATTATATGAGTTTTACTAATTAACCCATAGCTGATAGGAGAACAGGTGGATTCATACATAATCAGAATTTGAACAAACAAGAAATTATATAGTAGATATAAAGTGGGGTATCAATTCTATATAACAATAAATAGATAAACTGATCCCACACTTCGTGGCCACGGTAGTTTTAATATATTTCTATTCTAGAGAATGTAAACAGATCTAAAATACATACCTGTGTGGCTAATTACATTGATTGATTGATTATTTATCAACGGTTTATCAATCTGTTACGGTGAGCTATCTACATAGGAATGAACCCTCCCTCTTCATAAATACTAACCTGCGAGACTCCTTGAGAGACAGTCGAGACGCAGTCTAACCTGACAGTTCCGACGGACATTTCTATTCTGCTAACTAATGACACTCGTATATATGTTCTGTTATTCCAGTACACTGGTTCAACCTACCTTCTTCTTTTCGTTTCTTTCTTCCTGACCCTAACGGGACACAACACAATCCTTTGCAGGTTATTTAAAGCTAGAAAATATTTCTAGATCGTAAGAATTCATTTTAGATAGTAATTACTTAGAAAGATAATGTTTATTGCCGTGTGTGTATTATGATTGCATGAACAAATGAATCTTTGAAGTGGATATAACATCAACCTACCATCCGTGCATTGGATACTGTTGCCATATCTGGTCAGGTGCTTCTGTTGTCCATCTCAGGGTTGTCGACAAAACCTAAACGAAGATCTGCAATGAAATCGGTCTCAATTTGACAGCTCGTCTTCAGCTCTTTTCTCACCGGTGGAATATGATTTCTCTCCGTCTTTTCTACAAGTATTTTCACGGCTTCGACTCTGACGAGCTTCATTCCCTGGTGTTGCCCTCATGAATTTACTCATGCAACTAAGTTGGCAACTAGGTCCCACCCTTTTACCATCAAAATAGGTAAATGCAACCGCCACTTCTACTGTATCAATTTATTTTCTCATACTTCCAGCCTGTGGAACTTCTTTCCCAATGTCTACTTTTCTGATAGCTACAACCTTCAAAACTTATTAGGCCACCCCAGTTTTTTTTTGTTTTGTTTTTTTTTTAGGATAATGATGTATTTCATACTATTTTTAGTATTTATTGCCAAGTGGATAATTCTAAATGAAAATAGAATGGTTCTTTTGTTATTATTACTTTGCAAAATTTTACACGGCAAATAGCGACCATTTACTCATCGCACCCTGTAGATTTTATGTATATATATATATACACTAATGGCCATAATTATTAGGCTACCTCAGTTTTTGAAAAGAAATGATGTATTTCGTACTATTTTTAGTATTTATTGCCAAGTGGATAATTCTAAATGAAAACAGAATGGTTCTTTTGTTATTATTTCTTTGCAAAATTTTACAAGGCAGCCAGGAAGCCTTTGCTTCGGCCAGCCAATAAGAAGAAGAGACTAGCATGGGGAAGAGAACACTAAAACTGGACACCAAAGCAGTTCATTTGATGCACATGTTATTGTGCAGTATTAACAAAAGAACAATTCTATTGCCATCTTCTATCTCCGTGACTCTCACCTCTCTCTTACCCTTTCTACAACATCACATGTACCGTTTTCTTTTCTGTCTTCCCTCTTCTCTCATTGTAATCCCCTGCTCACCAGTGGCAGTACTGCCTTGCTTGCGGCGAAACGGTTATAACATTTAAATAAAGAAATAAAGAAAAACGAGATAATAAAAATTGCCAAAATGTGTGACAGTAATAGTGTTAATCTGATGCAGAATTTAATATTTTACGAATTCAATTCATAGTTGAGATAAACATATATTGACAAGAATTTCTTTTTTTTTTTTATCTTTCATAGTATAGGTCATGATTTAACCAAAGAATTTTGTCACTGAGAATTAAAAGAAATTAAAAAAAAAGATAATTTGTTTTTAAGATTCTTTTCATCACAATATTTTTTATTTGTTTGCAAATGTTAAATGATTTAATCTGTTTACATTTCCATCAGAAATGGAAACCAGAATTTTTTAATTTATTTTTTATTTCATCCACATTGTTTGTTTGTTGTTGTTTTTTTTTTTTTGGTGGGGGGTAACAAATAAAAGAAAAGAAGGAAGCAAGGAAAAGGTTAGCGTGCGGAGAATAAGTCGTTCCGCGCCAAGAGACTGAGTAAATTATGTTGACCGCCTATCAAGGTTGAAAAGTAAAGATTTGAGCAGTTCAAGTTCAGATACCGCCGATCAGATCCCGAAATGCCACCAATTACCCTAAATGGATGACCCCTCGGCGAGACTCCGTGCATTGACTGTTGGACTATAAACTACCCCTCAAGTGGAACGGGTAGATAAGATCCATTGCTAGAGATACAGAGAAAATGGTTGGTTTTCCATACCGCTCCAGTAAGTATCTAACTCCACGTGCTATCATCTACGTTTACAAGAGCGAGGTCCAGCCTAAAATGAAGTACGGTTTTCATATTTGGGCGAGATTTGCAAAGACAACACTTTCCAGCCTCCACAAAGTCCAAAAGCCTCTCAGAGTCCTCTGCTCAATATGATTTTGGTGCCAATAAAAAAAAATCCTGTTGTTTAGCTAATTTGAGAGTGCTGATTCCGAAAATTTGATAGTGCTGATTTGATAGTACTGATTCTGAAAATTTGATAGTGCTGATTTGATAGTACTGATTCCGAAAATTTGATAGTGCTGATTTGGTAGTGCTGATTCAGAGAATTACCTTGGATTTTTATGGTTAGCTATCGTTTTTACTGTAGTGAAACTGCTCATCTATTTAAAAAAAAATCAATTTACGACCTTGGCTGATCGCAGCATTTAGTTAATAAAGGTCGTAAAAACCCAACAATTTTCAGGTAGGCCGAGCAATTTATGTCAGCCATCTGAAATAAACTATTTTTAGGGGAAAAAGGTGTTTTTGAGTCAAAAATCTTAAAATAGAAGTACCGAATTTTTCCAATTTATCGCCAAAATTCAAATTAACTGATAAACTTTATCGGTAATACTTTAATATGAGTATTCAGGTTCATTTTTTACATAACTATCAATATAAATTTCAGGATAATTGCGGCAATAAGAGTGATGAGCAAGGAGAACAATTCCGTCAGGTTATCAAAACAATGGAAGGGCGCTATCAGAGATGGAGGGACAAACGAATGATAGCTAACTATTGCTGGAGTATCAAAAGGGACTTAAATAAGATTGAACATCACAAACAAGAAAGAAAATTTTTATCATAGTTCTTATGTTCACGAACTTTTTATTTCTACTGTTAATTTATTAAATGATTTGATGAAAACACTTATTGGTTTTGGTATATTCAATCGTGTTAATTTTAAAGACTTAGGATTGTTATTCTCAATGATCAGACCAATATTTGTTGGTTTAAACGCAAATTGAGGGTTTTTGACGATTTTACTTTGAGAAATATCACCATCGGTTAGTATCATATATACAGAAAAAAAATGCTTTTTTACAAAAATGGGGCATTTCTATATAGCAACAATGGTAGCTAACCAAGAAAAAGTCAGGTTGTTTTTAGATTCAGAGTTCTCAAATTAAAGTTCTGAAATTAGAGTTCTGAAATTAGAGTTCTCAAATTAGAGTTCTCAAATTAGAGTTCTCAAATTAGCTAAAACAAATATCTTTGTTGTCTAGACACCATTTGATTTATTTTTTTTTTTGCCAGAGTTATTTTTCGCCCACCAACATCTCTCTCTCTCTCTCTCTCTCTCTCTCTCTCTCTCTCTCTCTCTCTCTCTCTCTCTCTCATAGTCAGGATGTGGCGGGTCTCTTATTACTTTATCGCTACTAACATGGAAAGTGCTCAAACGAACTACATTCTTTGGTTCCGCTAGGTCTAACCTTCATGGCTAGGACCCGCCATGACAGTCAAATTGTCGCAAACCATTTCATCGGTGAGAAGTTCTACTCAAGCATCTTCTTTCCGTGAACTACTGCTGTACAAAACTGACTCCCAAGAGGATGTTTCCCTAATCACTACAATCTTAAGTTTTTCAATTTAAGATTAAACGTTATCTTCCCTTCTTATCCGCATAAACTGCCCCTTATTGTAACCGTCTACCTCGATTGGCTCTTGGGTCTTGTACGAGAGGAACCTCACTTAAAAATCCTTTGGTAAAATCTTACTCTTGTAAAGATAAAGCATAACAGAGTCATCTAATTTCTACGGCGATAGAGTAAACCAACCTTTTTTCCATCATCTTTAGCAGTGGATCGGATATATATGTTCCACTTCAGACGAATGCATGGAAACTCACTGAGAGTGGACTTATTCTCTGTGATGGATTAAGGCAAGTAAAAGACAGCGATAATGATTTCAGATGAAGAGGACATGTAGACAAGATATGGTTAATCCTAGACTTGAAGAGGTTAAGATTCTATAGACCGAGGAAGCATCTTCTCGGGAGCCTGTTCCACGAAGCAGCGATTACCTGGAAAAAGCTGTCAGAATTTCCTTTTCACTAACGAAATATGAAAGGAATGGGGATAAGTTCTTCGGTTGTACATGTCATGTTGGTTCTAAGCTATGAAATTCGCGTCTGATGGAACTTGGAAATGTTTTAGATTGTTACAAAAATAATGGCCGGTTTTAGAAATATAATTTTATTCTGGAAAAATTAACTGTAGAAAAGTTGAAATTAGTCAAAATACGAGTCTTGAGCATCTATGCACCTCTGCCATCGATCGACAAGATTATTTATTCCTTGTTAATAAAAAGTTATTGGCTATGATGAAACAAAATCTTTGAAAGCTGATTTCACCTCTGGTTTGGATCTAACAGTTTTATTATTTTAAAATATGCTTAAGTACTTAAAACTGATAATCAGTGAGTGAAAATCAGGAGAATATGGAGAATGTGGTGAACTCTTGTATCTTACATCTGTGGGTTTTTGCAACGTCATTCTTGCAACATGTGGCCGCGCGTTATCGTGGAGCAGAATTGGACAACGTTGATTCACCAATGCAGGTCTCATCTTTTGCAAGCATGCATGCATTTCATCAAGTTGATTGCAGTAAAGCTCTGCATTAATGCTCTGAATGGCTTCTAGAAAGCTGTAGTGGATAACACCAATTGCAGACCATCAGACAGTCACCATAATATTTTGCTGATGTAACTTTGGTTTTGGGAAATGTTTGGGAGACTCATCACGATCAAGCCATTAACCTTATTTTTTTTTTTATAAGCGTTTCACCCCGAGCAAGGCATGTCACTGCCACTACTGCGCAGGGGGCTACATAGAGTGGAGAAAGGATGATTAAATATAGGAAATGTCAGAGGGTGGGTGATAGGCAGGTAAGGATACCGAGAATGAAGGTTGGGTAAATGAGAGTGTTCTGAGAATAATTGGGAGTTAGTGTGATAGGGGGTGTCTATTGACCCTACATTTAAACACCTGGAGATTGTAGCTGTCGGGAAAGCATACTTGTGGAAGGGAGTTCCACAGGCGGGAAGCGCGAGAAAAGAAGCTGTTGGAGTAGAATTTATGGTTATATCTTATTTGTTTAACTGTAAAAGGGTGGGACCTAGTTGCTAATCTAGTATCTCGTGTAAATTCGTTCTTAGGCGGCACCAGTGATCTAAGCTCATCGGAGCAGAAGCCATGAAAGTACTTGTAGAAGAGGCACAGGGAAGCCACATCACGCCGGTGAGAGAGTGGTTGCAGTCGGTGTTTACGGTTATCAAAATAAATCCACATTTTATCACAAGTGTCTGTTCGATCAAGAACAAGATCATTGGTGTTACGCAGAAAGAGCATTGAGCACACTTCAAAACGTCTAATTTCATTTTTTATTTTCATTGAGATCATGAGGGGCCAATTTATCGAGTTTTTCACCCTGCCAATACTCTGCAAATGGTGTGAGACTATTGCAGTGCTAACACCAAGCGTCTGGGACATTTCTCTGGCTCTTTGACGTGAGTTCAGCTCAACAACTGCTTGCAATTCTTCGATATTGTCATGGTGGCATCATCCATTCAACGGATTGAACTCTTCCTACAACTACATATACTTCCCCTCACAAGAGGAAGAGAGAGCTCAGAGAGAGATCAGCAGATCAGAATAACGCAGAGCGATAGGCAGAGATAGTCAATACTGCCACCATTGCGAGTCCCTATTACAGTATTACTTCCTAACCCGTATTCATGGTTCTACTAACAGAGTTCCAAGTATTTGTATTTTGCTGTGTTTAATGTGTATATCGTTATTTTCTATTTTGGTTGTTGTTATATTATTTCTTTCTGGACATTTTAAGTGGGTCTACGACAGTTATCAAGTCTGCATATCCATCCTCTACCTTCTTCATCTTCAAGGCTCTCATCACCTGTACGGAATTTATGAAACCACTTTCGTACTGTCACTTGTGAACCCATCTTCCTATGCCCTGTTAATATTAGTAGAATTTTGGGAGGAGCACTGTGTCAAGTTTTGTCATGTTCATATTTAAGGGTTCTATGTTTCAAGAATATTTCTGTCGGAAAATAAGTTAAAATTATTAAAGAGTACGCATTAATTATTATATATTTTATTACTGAGCATCAGGAAGAGACAGCTAAAGTTCCTGGGACATGCAATGAGGAAGGAGGGCTTGGGGAACCGGATACTAACAGGCCAGATAGAGGGAAAAAGAAACAGGGGAAAGCAGCGGATAACATATTTGAAGGACCTGATCAGGTGGATGACAGAACGAGGTTTACGTGGTATAACAGGAGAAAGCGTGCTAAGAGCCACCAGGGATAAGATGTGGAAAGCCATGATCGCCTACGTCCTGAAATGACAGGGCACATAAAAGAAGAAGAAGAATTATATATTAAAATTCACCTAATATATACCGTGAATACTATGTTAAAATGGCTTTTCAAAATACAGCACTTCGAGCGGCTATTATTTTTGCAACAACCTAATAGCTAATGGTAAAGTTAAGGACATAGTTTTTCGAATATAGTTTTCAGGTTATCACTATCTTGTTTGTTTTTCGCTAAAGTAAAAATATCATCTACATAGCAGACATATATGTGGGGTTTAGTCACTTGTTTAAATATCGTGTTTTCTATGTGGGACATGTATTATTTGAAAAAGCACCGGCTGAAGACATTTTCCATAATAACACTGTTAGTTTAAATGTAGATATTGTCATTAAGCTAAAAGAAAATATTCGTGCAGATATGCAGTAATTTTGTAGGGATATTTGGTTTGCTAGATGGAGGTGGAATGTAATTATTTTAATAAACAGAGTTCAAGATTATGTCGATGGTCTAATCGACGTAGACTTTTGTAAATAAATTTTCATTATCGAGTGAAACTGAAATACCTTGGTTTGGTTGTGTATATTTTTATAATTTGAAGAAATTCATAATTTGCCGTATACATACATATATATATTATGGACTCTCCCGTTGATTTCGACGTATGAGCGTCTGACACAGTTAGACTACCACACAAAGAATTGTTTAGAGTGGTGAAGGCTTGTGTAGCACCATCCACACTTTTTGGAACTGCTGATAACAAACAATCGGTGCAGAAGTTTGCCACGGATCGCATGAACAGCAGACCTCAGATATTTAACCTATAACTGGAGGGAAGGGACGGATTAATACCGTTCCCAAGGGTACCAGTGCGTAAGTGAATGCAGAATGTTTTGACTGGAAATCGATCTCGGCTCACCGATTCCTCTTTCCGAGTCGATATCCACTGCACCACAACACACATCCGTCAATAATCGCTTACAGCACCTGGTATTCCCAAACGGTCACCCATCTAGTACTGGCCAGGCTCAACGTTGCTTAACTTCGGTAAGTAATTTTCTAAACATATGCTGTTAAATATAAGAGACAATGAATGTCTATTATGCTTAATATGTTTAATAATATTTGAAATGTTAAATCAGTGGAAAGTAATAATCAAATTAAACTCATTATATATTATAAAAAATCAATTGACCTCATAGTCTATAATAACCCAAAAAGCACTAAACTAAATTCTCTACAAAAAACCAATGTAGTGTACCATTTTACATGCCCATTCAGAGATTGCATCTGTGATACTAATCAAAAGCTAGTACATATATTGGTTTTACTACAACCACGCTCTCCCGTAGACTTACATGTCATCTTTCTGATCAGAGTACTATTAAGCAACATTTCTCTGAAAAACATAAACATGTAGGTAATATCAGACAGATTTTGGTCAACAATACGGTGATCCTTACTCATACACACAGTAAGAGGAACCTGCAGATATTGGAGGCCATGTACATCAAATCGAAACAACCAACAATCAATAAAATCAACTTTAAAACAGGAAATAACATATTACATTGCATTTGACTACATGGTTTTGTTGTCATTTCGCGCTATCCCGCGGTGTGACGTCATAAAACCGCATCGCAAACTTAAGAACTGCGTTTATTATTTTTGGTAACTATTGCCGTTGCCAAGCGGAGTTTTATGTCAACACAAAATAAAATCGTCGGTGATGGTGGATTTTATAATATTTCAGTTTGAACGACCTCTCTGAAGATGGCTCATGTGAGCCGAAAGCTTAGAAGAAAACCAATAAATATCCAAATGTTGGAGAATTTTTGTCTTTATTTTCAACTGAAATTAAAGCAAAAATATGTTTAGAACGGCTCATGATTAAACATAATAGACATTCATTGTCTCTTATATTTAACAGCATATGTTTAGAAAAAAAAATATATATATAATTGATGCGTTTGAGCCGAGCATTGAAGAAAAAAATAGCTGCTATACGAGCAGAGATACGACAAAGAGATTTTGCAACATGACAACGCTAGGCCACGTGTTGTAAAATGGGTGAAAACCTACTTGGAAACGCTTAAATGAGAAGTTCTACTCCACCCGCCGTATTCACCTGACATTTCACCGTCCGACTATCCTTTTTTCCGATCGATAGCACATGGCCTGTCTGAGCAGCACTTTCATTCTTATGACGATGCCAAAAAAATGGGTCGACTTGTGGTCAGCCTTAAAAGACGTGTCGTTTTTCCGACGTGGAATTCAAATGCTGCCAAAAAGATTGGAAAAATTGTGGTTAGCGATGGACAATACTTTTAGTTTTGGGATTGTTTTCAAATTTTTATAATTAAGACATTACTTTTCATGAAAAATCAGCGAGAACTTATTCAAGGTCTTAATATATATATATATATATATATATATATATATATATATATATATATATATACTATCGGGCATAATTATTAGGCAACCCCAGTTTTTTTTTAAAGAAATGATGTAGTTCATACTATTTTAGTATTTATTACCAAATGAAAATAGAATGGTTCTTTTGTTACAATTATTTGCAAAATTTTACAAGGCAAGGAAGTAAAGATGAACTCGTCCGAATCACCTTACATTTTCTTCATTCTTTCAATGATGAAACTGCAATCTAAGTAATTATTAAATATTTATAAATTCATTTGATGCACATATTATTGTGCAGTATTAACAAAAGAACCATTCTATTTTCATTTACAATTATTCACTTGCCAATAAATACTAAAAATAGTATGAAATACATCAGTTTTTAAAAACACTGGGGTTGCCTAATATTTATGGCCGGTAGTATATATATATATATATATATATATATATATATATATATATATATATATATATATATATAAGAGACTGAGTGAGGTTGAAGAAGAGATTTTACAGCGATAAGCTAAACATTGTCAATGAAAAGTATATATATACCACGACGTTATCTTCACACTATTGGAAGATAAAATCAGTGTTTAGCGGTAAGGGCATTAAAATGTAATTTGTGTGAACCAGAAAATAAAAACTGGTAATCTTGTAAGGTATGACTGACGCCAAAGTGTTAAACAGGAGGCAAGAACCCATGTCTGTCTGCAGGCAAAATCTTTTTTTATATATAAAGAACGTTGATGTGGGTTAATCGAAAGCCTTTATCCACGAGTTTCTCTTTCGATACAGGCATACGGGCCTTCTGAGTAGTACGCCTCCTATAGTGGGATGACACTCACGATGGAAACAAACTCTTTTTTTCTTCTAGCCTCAGTCCTTCTATTGTTACTCTCGCTGTTACACAATATGTAGTATGGGATACGAAATGGCCTCCTAATTCAGAATTGAGTTTTATCTCCTTTCAACGGCCTGGCGATTGTGTGAACACCCACAAAAAATATCATTATCATTTATATATTGAATTATATATACAGACAGACAGACAGACAGACAGACAGAGTCAAAAGTAATTCGACTCTAAAATCGCTCATAAATACATTTAAAATCATGTTCGTAACAATCCTTCAGGTATAAATGTCAATTTCATGATGATATATATATATATATATATATATATAGAGAGAGAGAGAGAGAGAGAGAGAGAGAGAGAGAGAATTACTAAGCGTAGCTAAGATGTGGCACAAGACCGAAAGTATGGAACACCCAGTGAGGATCGAACTTACTACTCAGTCATAACTGATCTAACGGGATAAGCTTACTAACCACTATGCCATATATATATATATATATAGTCATCCGCAGGCATATCTGTTTTGCTGTATTACAGCTCATCAGTCCGGTTAGACATCCAATTGCTTTTAGCCAGGGTTGAAAACCGACCGAATTGACATCACCTCTGAGCTATAGGCGCTCGGTAGAAGAAAGCAGACTTTTATCATGTGATATACCATGTAAACATACGCCAATATATGGTATATTAAAAATACTTTTACAAACTTTGAAGGCGTGTTCCTAAAACCAAAATAAGGTAAAATGTCCATTTAGTCAGTTAAGTGCCATACCTGATACACGCTTGGGTCATCATGTCTCTTTCGATCCATGACTGACCGAGGCTATAGAACAGAATCGAGGCTATTCAACACCTTGCTTGAGGGCGAAGAGACGTGATGGATTAATACCTTTCCCAAGGGTATTTGCGCGTAAGTGAATGCAACTAATTAAAACTGGAGTTCAAACTCAGCGTTCCGATTTCTCATTCCGAACCGATATCCATTGCACCTCGACGCGCATCCATAGAAAATTATTTTCAAAAGACCATCGTTGTACATCAACAGACCAACTTATAACAAATGTTCAAAATCCCCGCCCTTTGCAGATACACATGCATGCACCCGCGGAACATTGACTGACGGACTCTTTCAAATACTTCCATAGAGTGTCGAATGATTTCGCAGGTCTCCATAACAAGTTGATAAACTATCTCTGCATTATTAATGTCTGCTGTATAAACCAATTGTTGGCGGTGGCCCTAGAGAATAAAATCTAAAGAACTGAGGTCGGGGGGAGCTACAGGCCTTGGAACCGGTCTTTTCCTAACGATCCATCTTTCATGCTAGATATATGTCTATATTTCTGAGTTGAGGTAGTATTTACACTATTTACATTATTTGGACTATTGTCCTCATCATTGTTGCCATTTGTACGATGTTTCGGCCGTTGTACGCTCCGGCCTTCTTCAGGTGCTAGGAATTGCGAACCGAACCTTTTATTACAATCACTAGGGTATATCATCCTCATTCCTTGCGTAAAGCCTCCGTTGGAAGTCAAGTCATGAGTTATCTCCCTCTAAACCTGCAAGTCACTTGTTCACCACTGCTATAGCCTGGTATTGAACACACAACTCTAAGAATCATGTCAGGAACTAACCAACATCTATATCCACTGGGTCATGTGTCCTTAAGGAAATTCCTAGCACCTGAAGAAGGTTGGAGCGTATAACGGCAGAAACGTCGTACAAATCGCAACAAAGATGAGGACAACAGTCTGAATAATGTAAATACTGTTTCTTGGTAGATATCAGCCAGTGCATCTCAAACAATGTGACTAAAATGTGCTGAAGCCCCGTTATGCATGAACCACATGCATCTTCGTATTAGCAGGGGTACATCCTCTAGCAGGTCTGGAAATGTGTTCGAAATATAATCCCTACCAGATCCCCCAGACAGTCACCTACAATTTCAACCCACAGATTGATCGTAAACTAATGCTAGTGTCTAACATGTATTGCGCCATGAGGATTCTGATCCGCCTACAAATGTTGTCATATCCATAAACACAACTGAAGAGACAAATAATGCATCAACAGTTTATGCAATAGACCATCGTCCAGATTTCACCCGGTAAAGGGCGAAAGACACTGCGCACGTTGTAAATGATACGGATACAGGAGCTGCTCTTGAAATACTCCCCATGCGGTAGTATGATACGTACATGTTAGGTTCGCTTGACGTGTTCTGATACCGGGATTATCTTAGACAGCCTATAGAATATGTTCTTCGCGGCCAGGCGTGCGAGCGAATATTGGTCTTTCTCAGTCCATAGTTTGTGGTTCCATGTACACTACCGGCCATAATTATTAGGCAACCCCAGTGTTTTAAAAAATGATGTATTTCATACTATTTTTTAGAATTTATTGCCAGTGAATAATTGTAAAAGAAAATAGAATGGTTCTTTTGTTAATATTGCACAATAACATGTGCATCAAATGAATTTACAAATATTTAATAATTACCTATATTGCAGTATCATCAATGAAAGAATAAAAAAAATTTAGGGTAATTCAGACGAGTTCATCTTTGCTTCCCGACCTTGTAAAATTTTGCAAAGTAATAATAACAAAAGAACCATTCTATTTTCATTTGGTACTAAATACTAAAAATAGTATGAAATACATCATTAAAAAAAATGGGGTAACCTAATAATTATGGCCGATAGTGTATTTATATAGTTAGGTAGCGCTAAAAGCTCACGGGAAATGGTAAGCACTCAACTACCTCATGGGTAATAGCTGTAGCTATTTATACTCTTATTGACTTCCTATGTAAATAAGTCAACTCTGTCCAGATGAGGTTTTATCCTATATTTTCCCTGGTCTGGGAGCTTTTGTTTCCTCATTATCTTCCTCTCTCTCTCCCTAAGAGATTGTCTAGATATGGGAGACTGTGATATTTTTTCTTTTTTTCATAAAAGTGTTCCTCGAACAATTGTTCATTTTCAGAGACTATACTGCTCCCGATTTCACTGTCATGTTTGCCTTACGTTGACGCTTTCACTTTCACTTTCACTTTCACTTTCATTACTTTCAGGCTCACTACACCTCTTCATCTCTGCAATCTAACGTGGTCTGCATGCGCTAATGTCCCATTTCCATATTTGGTTTTAGAGCGTTCTGTTTACTTCACATTATAAAACTTGGTATTGTCTTATAGCTGAGCAACAACCTAAAGAAGAAAGGTTTCTATTTTTTCTATTAATCTGAATGGTACGGTGGGGGCTTTATATCGTTTGTATATAAGAGAATGAGCGTTGTCGGATACTAGCGTTTTAGAAATTTTATTTCTTGAAAATATTATCCTTAACGCTTGTTTCGCGGTCGAACTTCTTTTGTTGAAGACCTGTATTACTTCTGGCCATCATGAAGAGCCATATACCACTATTTGTAATCTAGGTATGACTGGCCACTTGCTGAGGTTACCTGTCTCCATTGAAGACACTTGCACAGGCACAGCTGGGTTTGTTCAACACCTCAAAGCAAACCTGTTTCTACTGCAACTATGCTGAGAGAACCTCAATTACAGTTTCTGGGTGAACAATAAGCAGAACAAGACCAGAACGCTCGAACACTCGGTTACGATGACTTGATACTTCGAGCTAGCACTGTAACACTGTCGGCCGTAGACGATCACGGACGCCGAATTACGATGACCACCGGAACCCGAGTGGGTTGATGCTGTCGAAACGGCACTAGTTATGACGATGGCCTCGTCGTAGTAGCTGGTCTTCAAGACGTCTATTACAACGGTGAACTTTCCTGCCCACGCTGTGTTCTTTGATTTCAGGAGAGACACGTTGAAACCCGGTAGCCGTTTCTCTACCACCTCAAACCAGACAGGACACATGTGTACACTTGTTTTTGAAAAAAATAAAGACGGCACCATCGACGGCTTCTCAAAGGAAGCCTTCTACCCAATTTCAATCACAAGGCTTGGGACAACTCGTGGTATGGTTTTCATGCAATTTCCGATAACATCAAGTCACCTTCCTGAAAACTCGACCATGGGCTTTATGGTAAAAAACGAACGTTCTAACCACTAAGTCCACGCGCCAATATACTACTAGCAATAATCCCACTTCATTAATTTGACCTTGATTTATGTGTACTCTGTCCTAATATTGGGACTTTTTAGGTCGTGTATGTCTTTTTGTCTGTGTGAATTTTCTTCTTTCAATACACGTTTTACAGATTTTTACGTATTCTTCTACATTTGAAGAATAGACTGGCCACCATCCCTCCAGCCTTAACCTCCTTTGCGTAGATGTTATTCCGCAATGCACATTGCCGTGTATGCTTTTTATAATTTTGCTTCTTTGCGTTGCTGGCAAAACGACTACATATTCATTACAAATTACGCCCTTTTCAACAATTAATTTGTGTTTCACCTCTTTAAAAGGCACTATTCAATATGGGATATTACTTCGTATCCACAGTAATGTGTCTACCGACAACAAATCGGTATCGACCTAAAGTATGAAAGCATCTTCGAATTTTGCCTCCCCTTTCTCACATTCAGAAGAAATAAACTTCAATCTCGACAAAGCATCGGATTACGGAATAGTACTACTTTTCACGTACTTCATATCATAGTCAACCATCAATTGCATTAAGGCCCAACTTAGATCTAGACGATGTTGCCTTATGAAGTTCCTTCCTAGGATTAAATATCAATTCTAATGATCTTTGGTCGGACATTAGTGCAAATGGCAACAAAGATGAGAACAATAGTCTATAACGGATAAGAAATTCATTAAAATCAACCTTCTTCTTCAATTTTACAAAAATTCACAATGACGTGTGAAATCCTGGTTTTCCCAAATAGAAAAAGAATTGACCATGTGCTTAACGAAAAAGTCGAAACCAGATTTCGCAAGTAGGCGTTAAAATGATTTTTGACCAATGGGAGCGACTTGCAAGACTTGAGGACTTCGCAAGCAAGTGCGAAAATCTGAATACTATAAAAAGTTCTGGTCAGCGTCAATCAGAGAGTCAGATAGGAGCTGTGAGACAAAACATCTAAAATGTAACTTTAACTTCAAGTGACTAGGACATTGACTATGTCTTCATTACAAATTACACACTTTTCAACAGTTTATGCTTAACCTCTTTAAAACGCCTTTCGACCCGTGAGCAATTATTCCACTTATTTTTTATCCTGAACAATATCTCTTCGATATGGGTTTCCGCTTCGTAATCTCAACTAAATTGTCTATCTACAAAATATCATTTCCGGCTCAGTGTAAGAAAGTATTTTTCCTACTCTTTCTCACTTTCAAAAGTAATGAACGTCAATCTTAACAACGCATCGACATGCGGAATGATATTGTCTTTCATATACTCAATATCAAAGTCAAACTTCATTAGCATTAAAAACCCATCTCAGAATGCTAGACTACGTTACCTTAGGAAGTTCCTTCCTTGGATTAAATTATGAATTCTAGAGGTCTTTGGTTCGACCTTAGTAAAAATTTATTTCCAATCAAAATCTGACGAACTCTATTTATCGTCCACTAGAAGTATAGCCCGGCGTTGCTCGGATGTAATGAAAGCTTTAAAACTAATTCATGGTCCTGGAGCTCAGACTCTTTGGACATTGGCACGAAAGACTAAAAAGCAATAGTTGTTTCCAGTTAAAGCGAAACCGTAGACTGAAAGAAAAATGATTGTATCTAAGTCAAATTTTGATTTCCTGGTATCGATATCAAATACACTTTTTCATCGTAAACTGAATTTTGAAATCCTCTGAGTAAATGGTATCATGGCTGAAACTAAGAACTACAATTATACCTACTTAGAGCCAAACCCGAAGCAAAAACTAAAATAAAAGGGCTGAAAAAATTAGACATACAGGCAGATAAACAGACACACACAAACATCTTGCCTTTTATATATATATATATATATATATATATATATATATATTATCGATTTTCTGCACTATTGTAAGAACTGCAACCTTAAAACTGTTCTTATGTCTTTGTCTATGAGTGTATCAAATTTGATTAAAATCGGACCACTCCTTCTATAACCCGATTTTTTCGATTATCGATTTTCAATATTTATCGGGGATAGCTCGACACAAAACCTAGCTAAGAACACTCGCAGGCGCTTATAGTATAACTGTGTAAATTTTCAAGAAAATCGGTTCAGCCGTTTCGGAGTCTACATGTAACGGACACGGACACACACACACAGACAAAGTTTCATTTATAAATAAGTTTAGATATTATGGTCAAAGCTTATTTTTCAACAATTGAGTAGTTTGATTCGGCTTTTGACAATTTTCTCGAAAGATACATAATAGGATGACAATCCTGAGCTAATATTTCTGAAATTGAGTGTTCACTTGCGTCAGTTGTTACTAATATTTTTTCATTGGTTGAACATTTTTACAACTGTCTTCTTTGCCAGAACAGCTTTTAAATCTCTTGTTCTTTTATCCAAATATATTGCATATTCTTTTTCTTAAAGCAATAAAAGTTCTGTCAATTCAGAGTATCGCTCTATAAATCGTCTGTAGAAATTTCGAAGTCCAAAGAAAGATTCCAATTCTTTTTTGTTATTAGGTACATCAATTTTTAATATTTTGTCAATTTACGTTTGGTTTGGTGATATGCCTTTGTTAGATATGGAATATCACTAAAGTTGTATTTTTAGTATTGTGCACACATTCTTTTGTTGTTGTTGTTGTTGTTGTTGTTGTTGTTGTTGTTGTTAATCGAGCATTATTAACATTAGTTCTTCGTTTTTAAGAGCATTAATACAAATGCATTCACTTACGCACAAATACCCTTGGGAAAGATATTAATCCGTCTCTTCCCTCCAGTTATGGGTTAAATAATAGGACAGATTTGGTTCTATAGCCTTGGCTGGCAGATAGTTTTTTTTTTATCGTATCACCCCGAGCAAGGCGGTAATGCCACTGATGTGCGGGGGGCTACATAAGAGTAAAATGATTAAGTAGAAGAGAGTGAAGAGGAAGACGAACCAATTAGAAAGGAGCAAGAGAAGGATGGGAATACAGGTGTGATGACAGTTGCAAAGGTGGAGAGAAAGGAAAGTTTATACGGGGTGGTGAAAGAACTAGAGTCACGTGGTTAATAGATGAGTATTTAAATTCCTGGAGATTGTAGCCGTCAGGAAAGCAAGAATATGGAAGCGATTTCCACAGGCGGGAAGTGCGAGAGAAGAAGCTGAAGGAGTAGAATTGTCGTCTGCATTTTGTTAATCAAACTGTGAATGGGTGGGACCCAGTTGCCAATCTGGTTGCACGAGTAAACACTTATACGAAAGACAGCGGTTTGCTACAAATAGACGTGGTAAGAGTCGATACATCGAAATTGATTAACCCTCTAGGGCCATTCGTATCATATTTGATACAGTATTTCCCTATAAGGAAACATTTGGTATTCATTGACTGAGCAGTCAGTACTGCTTTCATTTGAAATTTATAAAATATTTCTCTTAAAAAAATTTTCAGGAAAATATTTCTTTCAAGGCTTGTTTTCATACTGTATCAAATATGATACGAATGGCCCTAGAGGGTTAATTCAATAGAATCTGAAGAACAAAAAATAGGATTACTAAAGGATTACTAAGGATATAGCGAACTCCTTAAACCTTAAACTTAAAATTCGTAAAAAAAACGTATGATTTACATGGACGCAGAAGAAACGTAATGTTATCGAAGCATTAAAAAAGAACTTTGACATTTAACCCTGTAATAAAAATCTTCGACCCGAGAAAAGAAGTTAATTTAACGACTGACGCAAGTAAACATGCCGTAGCGGCTATTGTATCGCAACAGGGACACCCAATCAGGTATCTTTCCAAAATATTTTTGTCGGTAGAATGTAATTATTCACATATAGAAAGGGAAGCATTGGCCATAGTCTGGAGTATGGAAAGAGCACAGAATTTCATGTTGGGTAAAAGTTTCCTGATAAAATCAGATCACAAGCTCTTGGAATTTTTTATTCAATCTGCGAAAAGAAGTTACCAAGAGTAACATCATCAACAATTTTAAGTTGGGCCATTAAAATCATGGCGTTTGATTTTTGACATTATGTATGTCAAAGGAAACACCCTCCTTCATTTGGATGCATTATCAAGAATAAGATTTCATGATGAAAAACGAGAGAAACGTGAAAATTTGGAAGGTAAAGTTACACAATTGGTAGAAAAGACGTATTATCCCACAAAACACACAAGATGAAAACCCAACAAGACCCGATACTAAACAAAATACTAGAGCGCATGAGAAAGATTGTGTAAAGTAACTGTACTGTGGCGTAAAAACCTTTCAAGGAAGCAAGACATAGGTTAACGGTAGAGGAAGGCATTATATATAAGTATTATGGTGAAACACACCTATTCCTCAGATAATGGACTCTCCCTCCTATATTATTCTCTTGGGAAGTTCTTAGAAGTTCTAGAGAGTTCTGTTGGAGTTAAGTAGAACTATTAGTTACTTCCAGTTTGGACATAGTTGGACTAAGGCAGATGATATTAATCGGCAGTTAGCCAAATACTAAGAAGTCAGCTTACAGTGAAAGATTACCAAGTTCCTAACATTTTGCGCGTAAGTGAATGCAAGGAATTCACTGGAATTCGAACTCGGCTCCCCGATTTCTCGTTCCAAGCCGATATCCAATAAGCAGTTGATATTAGTCGGCAGTTAGCCGAATACTAAGAAGTCAGTGAAAGATTACCAAGTTCCTAACATTTTGAGTACGCAACCAACATAGGACGATTATAACCTTCAGTGAGAAAAACTACTCCACAACAGATAGATAAGCTGCTACCGTGAAACAAATATTGAGAAGAATATTTTCAAGAAACGTTGTATCTAAGACCATTGTTACTGGCATCGCACCGGAATTCTACGATGAAAATTTAGTGTCTTGGTAATAAAAAAAAAATAGAATTTATACCATATAAAACGCCACTGTATCACCCACAATCGAATGGCATAGTGAAAAGGATGGCCCAAAATGGTACTACAGGCGTTTCCACCTTTTAATGGGAATATAAAGGCATATCTCCAGAATTTGGTCCTCCAGACGTGGGGGTTGGGCGCAGGACTAACAACCCTGCCCCGTAAAAAAACAGTTTGTTACAGAAACAGCAACAAAAAGTTGCTGCCCTATGCATCATTGGGTGTGATGGATAAATGATGATGATGAAAATCATGATTTTCTAGATTAAATGTTATTCTCCAGGTAGTAATTTTTCAAGGTAAGCTGACTTAATCTGGTTCTGATAATTATTAATTCTGTAGTGAAAGGGTCATTCAGATTTTCCCACATATTGCTTTAGGCATAGTGTGCATTCTAAATAATGTCATGAATACCAGGTGCTGTAAATGTAAGGACCAAGAATGGTCCACTGGTCCTCCAGGTTTGGGGGTTGGGTGCAGAGCTAACAACCCTGCCCCATAAAAAAACAGTTTGTTACAGAAACAGCAACAAAACGTTGCTGCCCTATGCACCACTGGGTGTGATGGATAAATGATGATCTCCAGAATTTACTTTTAAATTATCGAACAGATCCTCATGCGGATAAAAAGTAAAGCGTATCAGCTTTAATGGACAAACAAATCAGAACTCCAATAACCATGCTGTTTGCCACAGCGGAAACAGTCTGGTATAAAAAAAAATAAGGAAGCAGAGTCAGAAAGAGCGAGGTTCGTCTTACAAAAAGGACAGAACAAGGCTGTATTAGAAAAAAGAGGCAACCATAATTAGCTCCTGCTGGTCAATCTAGAACCAGATTCAAGCCTGAAAATGTAGAAATATGAAGCTAGGAACAAGAGAAAACAGATAATAGGAAAAGCAAAACAGAAAAGAACATGGAGAAAAATGAAAATGAGTTAACAGACCTAGAAGAGAAAGATGAATCTAGAACATGATCTCCATTAAAGATGGGCTTACGGCCATATCACGTTGAATACCCCGGTTCTCGCTCGATCACCGAAGTTAAGCAACGTTGAGCCTGGTCAATACTTAGATGGGTGACCGCTTGAAAATACCAGGTGCTGTAAGCGTTTAGTGACGGATGTGCGTTGTGGTGCAGTGGATATCGGCTCGGAAAGAGAAATCGGTGAGCCGAGTTCGAATTCCAGTTGAATACTCTGCATTCACTTAAGCACTGGTACCCTTTGGAAAGGTATTAATCCGTCCCTTCCCTCCAATTATGGGTTAAATAACAGAGTAGGACTTGGGGACCCTGCCCTTAAAAACAAATCCCAATGAATCTTGAAACTCGAAAAGAAAAAAAGTATTACTAAACACAAAACTTATATAAAAACAACAATAAATTGTTGAAAGAAAAAGGTATTACCAGCAATAAATAAATAAAATTTAGTTGCTAATAAATGACCCGCCAAGGTTGATATGCCATAAAAACAAATCAACCAACCAACCATTATAGAGGACACCAGAAAAACAAACAGATGAGCGGTGCAGACCATGCAAAGTATTCAGAAGAAGCGAGCAACTAAGGGTGTCAAACTTCTCAGGTTCAGGGAAGTATAGCGTGGTATGCAAATGAGATAGAAGCATAAATAGGGCGAATCTAAGGCACGAAGGAAAAGGAGAAATCGCGTAGCTTCCTACGAGATTTACACATCACAAAAGGTATATGTAAGTACTGACCAGGCTCCAAGTTGCTTAACTTCGGTGATCGAGCGAGAACCGGTGTATTCAACGTGATAGGCCGTAAGCCTAGAACTTCTAAGAACTTCCTAAGAGAATAATATAGGAGGGAGAGTCCATTATCTGAGGAATAGGTGTGTTTCACCATAACAGAGGGAGAGTCCATTATCTGAGGAATAGGTGTGTTTCACCATAACACTTACATATAATGCCTTCCTCTACCGTTAACCTATGTCTTGCTTCCTTGAAAGGTTTTATATTGTTTTGATATCTTTAAAGCTTTCATCAATATGTATTTCGTGATATGTCGACTTTAGATCAATTTTAGAGAATACTTTTATACCCGCAACGGAATTCAAATCCCATTCTACAGTAGGGATATGATATGAGTGATTTACGTCTACTTTATAGTCACCACAAATGCATAGCCTATTCTATAGTGAGGATAGGATATGAGGGTCACCACAAAGGCACAGATCCCCAGCTCATTTGCTGCCTTCCGGATGTACTTGTTCAAGCAAATCTTGTTGCAGTATTCTTTTTAGCTCCTTCACAACTATTGATAGTAGATAAACTGGCACTTTTTCTGCTTGAAAGTTTGAGGGGGAACATTTCCCTTCAGTCTTAAATTCACTTTATTGTTTGTTTTATATATATATATATATATATATATATATATATAAGGTAAAGTAGACTATTTTTCTCCAGTTTCTGAAAGGATTTTTCTGTTGCTGAGGTGATGTGTTATCCCCCGTGGGGATCTTCATATCGAAATGGCGGCCATTCAACATCTTTGAATTAATCCTTTTTATATATATATATATATATATATATATATATATATATATATATATATATAATCGTATGGCCCCAAACAAGGCTGTTTACTTCCACTGTTGTTCAGGGGGTTACATAGGAGGAATGTTATGAGAAAAAGTGACAGGCTACAGAGAGTGTCAGGAAGAGAGTATGAGAAGGAAGAGAATACTTATGAGTGGGGTGAACGGAGAAAAACACATGAGAGAGAGGATGTAATTTAGTGAGACGGAAGATGACTATTGACTTTACATTTGAATTCGTGAAGATTGTAGCTGTCGTGAAAGCAAGTTTTTGGGGGGTTTTGTTATAATCGTGTCGCCCAAGCAAGGCATTTTACTGCCACTGTTGTGCAGGGGGTTACATAAGAGGAGTGTTATGAGAAAGAGTGACAGGCTACAGAGAGTGTCAGGAAGAGAGTAGGAGAAGGAAGAGAATACTGATGAGAGTCGGGTGGACGGAGAAAAAAGCATGAGAGAGAGGATGTAAGTTAGTGAGACAGAAGATGACTATTGACTTTACATTTGAATTCTTGAAGATTTTAGCTGTCGAGAAAGCAAGTAAGAATATGAAAGGGAATTCCACAGGCGGGAAGTGCGAGAAAAAAAGCTGCTGGAGTAGAATTTGCGTTTACAATTTATCGGTTTCACAGTAAAAGAGTGGGATCTAGTTGCTAATCTTGTTGCTCGAGGAAATTCATACATAGGACGTAAGTTCATCGGAGCAGAAGCCGTGAAAGTATTTGTAGAAGAGACACAGGGAAGCCACATTGCGTCGGTGAGAAAGCGACTGTATCCTAGCAGCCAAGTCCGAATCGATCACATTACAGACTCTCCGCTGGATTTGGTCAAGGACCCCTAGGTGGATAGCAGGAGCACCCGACCATATATGGCAGGAATAAAATTCTGTTTTTATTCTGCCTTGAATTTGTTCACTAATTTTGTCGAATTTATTTTCAACGCATCATTGCCTATTAGACCATAATTCTTTTCACAGATTTTCACAGATTGCTACGAGAACTGGTAATACGTCAAACTTAGTTTTTTTTTATCACGGATCCGTCAAATTGATTCAATTAGACAAGGCTTTTTCTTTAAAGTTGGTTTTCTAAATATCTTCTAAAAATTTTCTGGTTATCAAATTCACGTCACTTCCCGCATGTCCAATAAAAATGTATTAATTAGGATTTTTAATAACCTTTTTCATTTCGTTTTTTTTTTTTTTGTCATCATTTTATTGGGCCATCCCTACGTTTCTCCTTTTCGATTTATGCATACGTTTAAACGGATTCATTTTCAAACATTTGTCATTTTTTTATATGACAAACCTTTTTACCTTTTTCTTTTATTCTTATAACCATACCAAGTGCATATTATTCTCTCTCTCTCTCTCTCTCTCTCTATATATATATATATATATATATATATATATATATATAATGCGTCCATTCCTCTACCTGATCTGTAACTTTTGCTAAATTAAATTTTGAATCGATTCTTGTTGTTGAACAAATTCAATGCACTGTTCTAATGACAACTTTCCCAGTTGTAACTGAATTAAAGTCATTTGTCGGTACTCCTCATTTTTAAGTCCGTTTACCAATTTCATTTGAATCGTTTTAGGTTGAATGGTCTTTCCGATCAAACTCACAATATTTGGCATCTTGTTTCAAATAAAGATCATATTCAACTTTTGGTTCATTCTCTTTTTGAGAAATGTTCATGAACTTAACTCTCTCTGCATTCATCTTTCTTAGGGTCTATGTTTCTTTACTATTCTTCTTCTTTATGCACCGTGGCCCTACAGGACGTTGACGCTCATGGACTTCCACTTGCCTCCTGTCCCATATACACGTGCGCGTGCATCTATGATTAATACTTCAATCTATAACACTAACGCAAAGACATAATTTTCTAATTATTAAATAAAAAGAAAATATGAGAAAAATGATAATTTAGGATATAAACATTTGGATTACTTTAATAAACAGACACTATTTAACAATTATATACATATATGTGCGTGTGTGTGTGTGTGTGTGTGTGAGTGTGTGTGTGTGTGTGTGTGCAGAGCGCGTGCGTGCTTGAGCATCGTCTATATATGTATTGATCCAAACAGTGAACATTTTATAAATCCAACCAACCATAATAGCCTAAAAAATAGAAACAAATAAATTTACCATCTAACCACTAGTTTATTAATCACAAAATACAGACATAAGTCTACATCTGCCTGTGTACGGGCGTTTATATGTACTAGCAGAACCCGTGGAATTTCCACGGAACGATAATTATAATTTTCTGGAAAAATTTTACTTTGTCATACTACAAATGATAGTAACGTCTTCAAACATAAAGGTATTGGATAATAAAATAACGATAACACAGAGTGTCATTTTATTAAAATATCTATAAAAGCAATGTCCAAAGAAGCTACTTTACTTTAATCTTATATTATATTAAGCGGTGTATGCACAGACAATGGCTTATGGAGTAGAGACTCCGACTGACACCAAATCGGTCGAGTTTCGATCCCGGCCAGAAGCAAGTGGATATGTCTAGCCACACTGATGAGCTGTGATACAGCGAAACAGACTTGTTTAAGACGGATGTACGTTGTGGTCCAGTGAATATCGGCTCGGAACGAGAAATCGGGGAGCCGAGTTCGAATTCCAGTAAATTCATCGCATTCACTTACGCGCAAATACCCTTGGGAAAGGTATTAATCCGTCTCTTCCTTCCAGTTATGGGTTAAATAACAGGACACATTGGGTTCTATAGCCTTGGCTGTCAACCAGTCTACCACAGAAAGCAATGGCAAACTACTGCAGGATAATCTTCTGCACAGTCAGTTATGTCTCTTTTGAGACATGATCGCCCAAGCGTGCATCACGTATGGCATTTAACTGACTGACTGATGCACAGACCATAACCAAAATACTGTACGCTATTTTGTGAGATATTTTGAAAGAGAAAATATTTTTTTTATTCCTGAAAAATCATGGTTTCTGTATCCATTGTAAACAGAAAAAAACAAGTGAGTAATGGCCAAGGGTGTAGAGGCCAGAAATTTTGTTATTAGGTCGCGATTCGGATTCTCTATTAATTCCTTTCAATCACCCGTAGAATAATTTGAATTATAACCGCTACCAATCACCCAATGACCATTTCTTTTTCTAATGTCCGTGGTATCCGTATTAACTTTTGTAGGATTGAATAGTTCCTCTACGAAAGGTCCCCTGACATCTTAGCTCTTTGCGAAACTCAGCTCAACCCTACAATTCCCTCCTCTGATTTCACGGTTCCTAAAATACCTTCCTCTCTATCGGAAAGATTCTAATGTCCATATGCATGACCTGGGTGCTTATGTCAGCGAACATCTCTCTCTGGCTAAGGAGATCTTTCTTGAATTTCCTGTTCACTCCTACATGTGTCTCTGTCTCTCTCTGCTAAACTCAGTAAGCTATCTCAATCTTTTTCTACCGCTTCCCTTCCTCTCTTGACGGCTTCATTCGAGATAGTATTTCTGACAATATAGACAAGGCTGTTTCCCTTCACTCATTTGCTAATGTATTTGTGTTCGGTGAATTCAATGCCCATCATTCCAAGTGGCTGGAAAACTCTGTCATTGATCTTGCTGAAGTCCAAATGCTAAACATCTCAATCACAGTCTCTCACACCAGTGGTTCCTCAGTAATCACAATGGACACGCCTTCTTCTAGATTTTCCTTAGGAATTAATAGTGAATCCGAATGCAGTTTTGTGGTTGTTTTATTCACTCGTTTGTAAACATTTTTTACTCATTTTTCATTATTGATTATTTTATTAGTTTTTGTTGATTGTTAATATTACGTTTACTTGTTTTTATGCGTCTATTTGTAATTTGTTTTTTCTTTTGCTTAATTTATTTAATTAATTCTTGATTTGGATTAATTTTTCATGTTAATTTATTTGTATTTATTTATTTTTAATATGATTTTTTTTGTTCGTTTATACTTTTCGATTTCTATAAAACGTAGTAAAAATTGCCTTCGTGTCAGCATTTTGAGATGAGTTCTGATCATTTATTTAACAATTTGACTTGATCTGGGAAGATAATTATAACTACTTTTTCTGCCTTGAGGAAAAAATAAATATAATTACCTTTCACAAGTAAACGTAATAATAACAATGTTTATGTATATATATATATATATATATATATATATATATATATATATATATATTCATTTACTTGATTCATTTATCTATTTATTTATCTGTTTATCCATATATACACACATATATATCCAAGATTCTTGCCATGTTATGCAGCTTTGCCCTCTTGACAAATCTGTTCATGCCGTGATGTCGGTAAATGTCACTTTCTACCCCCCCCCTTCATCCAAATACCTCTTATCAGCAGAATATCTTTCTGCTATCAACGAGCAAACTGGCACTCGTTCCGTGATTTCCTTTGTGATGACCATTGGAACAAAGTGTTTAGTCTCCCTGTTCAAGACTGCGACTCTGAAGTCTTCCTGGGTGAAAGCCGGTGTCGATGCTTTCATCTCAGCTCGAAAATTTCTACTCAAACCAAGTTCATCATCTTGGTACACTTCTACTTGCTCGGTTGCTATCGTCCACAGGAATCACTTTTTCCGGCTTTACCGGACGGACACGTCTGATCACAAGAGGCGGCTCTTAACAGATGTAAGCGTGTCGTAAATGATGCTAAGGTATCGTTTGCTGATAAGATGAAGCAGCTTATAGGATCTAGCAAGTTTGGTTCAAAAGATTGCTGGCAGCTCTGTAAGAGTGTACTGAACGACAGAAAACCCTCGATCCTTCCTCTATTCAATCAATTCGAAGTCCGCACATCTACAGCATGCAAGGTCGAGTACTTTACTCGCAAATTCTCATCTAGCTCCACACTTGGCACATCTAGATTACCCACACCCAATTTCCCACCTAAAACTGAGGGGCATTTGATTAATATATATATATATATATATATATATATATATATATATATCTGGTCTCTAACATAATTTCTAAGCCTGGTGCCCATAAAGCAAGCATTGAATTTCAGCCATTGTCTTAAAGAAATGAGCCACTGAGCTAGCTCCAGTCCTCTCCAAGCACAATAACTTTTCTTCCAACTTTCTTGTTGGAAGTTCTCCTCTGTAGTTCCTGTTTTTAAGAACTCTGGAGAGCCCTCTGATCCATCTAATTATTGCTCTATTAGCCTCTTACATCTTTTTGGCGGTGTATTCCAGACTATTATTAATGCTGAAATAGGCATTTCACATTTCACAACCTCTCTCTGAAAAACAATATGGCTTCCGTTTCGCCAGGTCTACCACTGATGTGCTAACGACCATCACTGAATATATATACCAGTCGCTTGATAAGACCGACGAAGCTCAAATTGTTGGCCTTGATATCTCAAAATCATTTGACAGTGTTTGGCATACTGGCCGTATGTGCCAGCTCCAGAGCTATGGTATTTCTGGGCGGTTGTATGATTTAATCCAATCGTTCCTATCAAATGATGAAATGAAGGTTATTTTGAACGGTCAAGCTTCCAGATCCTTTCATACAAACACGGGCGTCTATCAGAGCTATATCATAGGGATTAAGCTTTTTATGATCTTCATTAATGATCTTCTTGCTGTAATCAATTCCCAAGTTGGCCTCATTACGACCGTCTCTGTAAGAAGTCTGCCAAGACTGAGAAAATAAACCTGGCTGCTGCATTTCAAAAGGAACTCCAATTTGCGACTGAATGGGGTAGCAAATGGATAGTAAAATTTAATGCCTCCAAAACGAAGCTGCTCTCCTTTAACCACTATAGAGAATCGTTCCTGCTTATCATTAGAATGAATGGCGCTAGTCTCCTAAATAGCAACACACTGCGCCTCCTTGGCCTCACTCTCTCAAGTGACCTCAAATGGAATGACTACATTCAATCCATAGCTGCATTTACTGCTAGCAAAGTTGGTTCACTGTGCTGAGCCAGGAAGTTTTTTCTCGTCAGAATCCATCTCGCACGTTTATAAATCTACCATTCATCCGTGCATTGAAGACTGTTGCTATATCTGGTTAGGTGCTCCTGCTATTCATCTCGAGGTTCTCGTCAGAATCCATCTTGCGCATTTATAAATCTACCATTCGCCTGTGCATTGAAGACTGTTGCCATATCTGTTTAGGTGCTTCTGCAGCTCATCTTGAAGTTCTCGACAAAATCCAAAGGAGGATCTGCAATATAATTTATCCTAACTTGGCAGCTCGCCTACGATCACTTTCTTACAGACGTAATGTGGCTTCCCTCTGTCTTTTCTACAAGTATTTTTTATGGAAACTGCTCTGATACCTCGACTACGTGTATTTACTCGTGCTACTAGATTGGCATCCAGGCCTCACACTTTTATCGTCAAAATAGTTAAATGTAACTACCTCTTCTACTCTAACAGTTTCTTTTCTCTCACTTCCCAATTGTGGAACTCACTTCCATTCGCTTGCTTCCCTGGTAGCTACAAACTACAAAAGTTTAAATGTAACGTCAATTCCTATATTTTATCTACTTGATTCCTATCCATCTCTTATCTTTTCTTAGACCTCCCCTGTACCATTTTTACTCTCTCGCTGTAGCTCCTGCGCATCAGTAGCATTTCTACCTGGCTTGGGGAGAAATTATTATAAAAGAAAATAGAATATTGCAGTAGACCTACTTATTGCTGACCGGCATTTTAAAATAATCGATTCAAATCGGCATGAAACAGACTACCGCTGCAGGAAGTTGACTTCAATGTTCAATTTTACATTTACATTTACATTACACACACACACACACACACACACACACACACACACACACACACATATATATATATATATATATATATATATATAAGTGCGTTGTAGTGCAGTGGATATCGGCTCGGAACGAGAAATCGAAAAGCCGATTTCGAATTCCAGTTGATGACATTGCATTCACTTACGCGCAAATATCTTTAGGAAAGGTATGAATCCGTCGCTTCTCCCTCCAGCCATGGGTTAAATAGCAGAACGGGTGGAGTTCTATAGCCTTTGTTGGTAACCCGTCTACCGCAGAAAGTAATGGCAAACTATTACGGAAAAATATCTTGCACCTTCCCCCCTACTATCACTTACTCGATAAGCATTATTTTAGTAATTTTTTTAATAATTTTTAATAATTTTTAATAATTTTTTTAATAATTTTTAATAATTTTTAATAATTTTTTTAATAATTTTTTTCTTTTCGTTTTTCCACAAAAGTAATTGCGATTTTCGGTATTTCAATCTTGGTTGTATGGGCATTCCAACCTCGGTGAGATAAGTTAGCGTGTGCCTATGATGGAGCCATCAGCCAATCTCGTTGTAACATCTTAGGCTCGCCGACGGGGTATAAATTGTACGGGAAGATATGCATAAATTATAATCTCTCTCTCTCTCTCTCTCTCTCTCTCTCTCTCTCTCTCTCTCTCTCTCTCTCTCTCATACATACATACATACACGCACACACATAGATTAACATATCACAAATAACCAAAATAATGTAATTATAAGAGAATAAAAAAGTGTGTGTGTGTGTGTGTGTGTGTGTGTGTACATATAGTGTTAAATATATAGTGTTAAATTTTAATGATGTTTAGTGATAAAATTGCTGCTTTTCCACTAGTAGTGTAAAGGAAATTTAGGCAAGCAGATATTTTTTAATAAAGTGCTTTATGTCAAGATAAGGACAGAGCGTTAATGAATTTAACGTTGAGAAGCTTGTCGCATTGCTGAGCCATGTTATTTCACTCATGCCGACTTCGAAGTTTCATGAGGTTATTACTGTAATGTCTTCACTCTTCAGAGCCATTTGCTTTTTGGGGCTGCTGCTTCCCGATTTTTTTTTTGTTTCGTATTTATATGAAGTTTAGTGTAATATAATATCTGTGTGCATAAGTAACTCTTTTGCTTTTGTTTTTCACTGTTTCCTGGGTGGTGCAGGAATTTTTTAGTGGCTAACTTTTTTATTGTATTTGTCTATATTTCTGAGATGAGGTAGTATTTACAGTTTTACATGATTCGGACTATTATCCTCATCTTTGTTGCTATTTGTACGACGATTCGGCCGTTGGACGCTCCGGCCTTCTTCAGGTGCTAGGAATTTCGAACCGAACCCTCAGTGAACCGACGCTCGGCCGCCTGGTCGTTGATGGCTTCGATTCAGCAGCTGGTCTTCAAGTTGACTATTACAACAGTGTTCTTCCCCGCCCACGTTGTGCATTTTGATCTCAAGGAAGTCACGCTTAAATCTTGCTATCTGACTCTTCACCAACTTGAACCAGACTGGACGCGGGCGCACATTTGAGTTAATAAAGACGACACCAAAAATAAATTGCATGACGCCCGAATAAGCTGCGGAAAATGTCTTTATATACAAACAAAAAGAAACAAAAAAATAGAATTTAACAATCGCCAATCACTTATCTCTACTTAGCTGACAACGGAGCGGAAGTTTCGTCCAAGAAAAGCGTTTTGTCTTCTTAACATTAATTCGAGCTTTTGGTTGGTTATGTCAGTTCACTCCAATTGGAGTTTTCAAGTTTGTGATGATTCAAAAATGTCTTTGTTCGCTTTTCACCGAAGCTTTACGGAAACTTCGGAAGGTTGGTCTTTGTGCGTGTGTTGAGCAGCGGCGGTGATAATTTGTCTTCTCCGCCTCAGCTCGGCGTAACTACTCTCCGGTCTTCCCGGAGCTCTATTTTTATGCTTGTCCCAAATTCATTGAAGTGGGAGAATGACGAATATGCAAGTTGAATCTCTGGCCAATGAAATCACTTCCGCTCATGTTCTTAAGCGCGGCCACTTTTCTCTCTGTTTTTTTCCTTCGGTTCAACCAATGAAGCAGCTTCTAGGTTGGTGACATCATTTCTTTCGACTTTTTCTTTATAATGCCGAAAAAAATCTAGCTTTTATGTGTATAAATCTTTTCCAACTAAATTTAAATTTTATTTTATTCACGTGGAATTTAACCTTTTGCTCTCATCAAATACTTCCTTTTATTTGGGACAATTGTTTCTGATAATTAAAAAATATGTTTTGTTTAAAAAAAATTACTTTTACCTGCGGTGTAACTCAGGCTTGGAAATTTTGATTCCACTTATCAAATATTTCCTTTATTAGTAAAAATCGTTTCCGACAAGTAATAATTGTTTTGTTTAGAATTTTTTTCCCCTTATCTGTGGTATCTTTTTTTCCGACATCAGTAGTGTTTTTCTTAGTCAAACTATTTCCAGTTGTCAACAAAAAAACTTCTTTGACTCGGCTGTTTATCAAATAACACACCCGCAAAATATGATTTCGTTCATATCTCTTGGCTTTGGGTTTTGCGATCCCTTACCTTCCTCTGCTCAAACTGAAATAAATTTTATCACCCGCGTTCATATTAGAACAACAACTTTTTCTTAGTTGGTTCTTTTTGATTTATAAAAATGAATAATACGAACTAACACAATTTCTTTCGTCTTACTTGCAACAATTAATAATACCACTAATTTCATTACTTCCCTCCTACTAGGCTAAAATAGTGTTACATCTTTATTACAATCACTGGGGTATATCATCTCCATTCCTTGCTGCTTAGTAAAGCCTCTTCTGGTAATCATGAGTTATTCCCCTCAGACACTGTAAGCTACTTGTTCCCCACAGCTGTAGCCTGATATTGAACTCACAACTCTTTGGGTCAAGTCACATGAACTAACCAACGTCTATATCCACTGGGCCATGTATCTTTAAGGCAACAAAGATAAGGATAATAGTCCGAATAATTTAAAGACTGTTTTTATGTTGACACCTTTTAAACATTTTTATGTATGTGTCTGCTTTGTTGCTTTATGTTAAGTTGTCCTCTTTTTACAAAAATTCATTATTGTTATTTTTTTTAATGAATTGCTGGTAATATTTTCCTTTTTTTAACGTATTGCTGGTAATGAAACTCTCTTGCTATACATTCATAGTGTTTTGATCATAGTTTGGAGTGTAAATATTTGCCAATAGCGGGAACCCTAATTAATGCTACTACCCTGTGTCTGGGTGGACCTAGGAAAAGCAGGAATTAAGAGGTGGTTTCACGCTCCTCAACACCTCCCGATCAGAGGCTTTGCTGCAGGATGTAGTTTACTGTCATACCCAGGATGGCCGAATCGCATGTGTATTGGCCGAGGGAAAAGAAAAGAAAAAGAAACAAAAAGTATGTCTGACGCCAGATTTAAATCTTGTTACAAGAGGCGTCTGTCGGCAGTGCTTTTTATCCAGTCTTTCCGTTTAATAAAAACGCTAGCAGTCAAGCGGCTGGGACAGAATTGGAGTCGGTGTTATCTCGTGTTTGTTCCGGGTGTCAGTCGTTTCCTTCTCAGTGAAAGAGTCACCTACATTTTTTTAGCGTCAAGTGTTCACCACGGGTTTGCACAGAAGAACTGGTCGATACGCAAGTTGAATATCAACAGTCCGCAGACGCATATTGTCAGCAAACACTTCTTTCTCTTTATTTGTATTTCTCTATTTGGATATTAATATATATTTAACTAGCACGGGTTGTAGTATTTCTTTCTTTTCAGAAGCTGTCACCCAGTACGGTTGAGCTCACATGGCTTAACATTAGCCCTTCTTAATAAGAACAGAACCGAAAACCTTAACAGAAGTTACTACGACCTAAGCAACCTAGCCGTATACTAAAAGAGATATCTTCTTCAACAAGGACTTCAGACAAGATAGCCGCACGCATTTTCCCCTAAGCTATGTCCGCATAGCAACATTGTCTGCAAACACTTCTTTTTCTTTATTTCTCTTTCTCTATTTACATACTAATAGTACAAAATTCTCAATGGGGATAAATGGTTACATTCAATGCTGGGATGTGCGTTGTGGTGCAGTGGATATCGGCTCGGAACGAGAAATCAGAGAGCCGAGTTCGAATTCCAGTTGAATTCAGTTGCGCGCAAATGCCCTTGTAGATCAGATTTCACTCAAACAGCTTCTTCCCGCGAACCACTGTTATATTGGACAAATTCCCAAGAGGATGTTTCCCTGATCAGTACAATCTTAATCTGGTCAATCAAGATATAGCGTCACATTAAAAGTAGTTTATGCAGACAAAGAGAAAGATAACGGTTAATATTAGACTTAAACAAGTTCAGCGTTTATCTTCTCCTATCCGCATAAACTGTCTCTTAATGTAACCCTCTACCTCGAGTAGCTCCCGGGCCTTATACATGGCGAACGTTACTGTAAAAGTTTATAAGTATAGTACAGGTTATTGTGCTTCTTTCTCTTCAGAATCTTCGTCCAGTTCGAGTGTGCGCAGGTGACTTCGTACTAAACATCTCTAAATTCGGGCTTGTATCCTGGTGTATTATCGCGGATATGAGCTCCGACAACGAGCGCCACACACCACAAATTGGCTGAGAGTAACAGGTAAAATATTATAGTGAATAATTTTTTTGTATCATATCGTCCCAAGCAAGGCATTTTACTGCCGCTGTTGTGCAGTGGGTTACATAGGAAAAAAGTTATGAGAAAGAGTGATAGGTTATAGGGAGTGTCAGGAAGAAGATAAGAAAAGGATGAGAATACTGATGAGAGTGGAGTGGACGGAGAAAGGAGCATGAGAGAGAGGATGTAGGTTAGTAAGATAGGAGGACTATTGACTTTACATTTAAATTCTTGGAGATTGTAGCTGTCGGGGAACAAGTAAATGGAAGGGAATTCCACAGGCGGGAAGTGCGAGAAAAGAAGCTGCTAGAGTGGAATTTGCGTTTACATTTTATTGGTTTCACAGTAAAAGGGTGGAACCTAGTTGCTAATCTTGTGGCTCGAGTAAATTTACATATAGTGGGCCCCATTGGGCTAAGTTTATCAGAGCAGAAGCCCTGAAAATATTTATAGAAGAGATACAGGGAAGCCATATTACGCCGGTGAGAAAGTGACTGCATATGAGCTCCCAAGTCGGGATCGATCACATTACATTAAATGTTAAGTAATTAAGATTCAAGTCCCGTGTTGTTGTCATTTAATCTGTACACCCACTTCATTACACTGAGTATGAAATTCTCTTTTTTGCTGTTGTCGTTTTTTTTTTTTTTTTTTTTTTTTGTCTGTGCTTAAACACCGACCTGTGGCACTGGTGGGAAATAAGCTTTATTACTGCAGCCACGAAACTAATTATCATGTCATAGAAGCCGACTATACGTCATTTATATCTGGTACTAATACATCGATTAATTTACAAAATCAATTCGTTTTCTATTTGTAGTTCGACTGTCAAATCCCGAAGGTTTTGTGCTGTCTCCTGACAGAATTTATAGTTTTAAAATATAACTGGCACATTAGAGTCACATGGTTAATTCTCCGACAGGACATCATTAAGAATAGTTATTTTACAATAGTTTGTTGTTTCCGGCGTAATTCAATTTCTGATTGATCAGGTAAATTTGCCTTCTTTCTTTCTTTCTTTCTTTCTTTCTTTTGGTTAATTCTTTATTTCTTTAATTCGTTTTTCTTTGTTTCTTTACCTCACTTATTTCTTATTTTCTTTCTTTCTTCTTTTCGAATTTTTTGAGGGAGGTAATCAACTTTCTTTTCGTCATTTCTTTTTTAACTTTTCATATCTTCTTTCACTCTCTTCGTTACTTCTTTCTTTCTTTTCATCTTTTTTTTCTTTTCATCCCATTTTTTAGTTTGTTTTTTGTTTCGTTTTTGGTTTTTCTTCCTTTTTTTTGGTACACGGCCACATTACGTTGAAACACCGGTTAGTGTACGACCACCGAAGTTAAGCAGCAGCAAGCGTGATCAGTACCTACGTGAGTGACCGCTTGAGAATACCAGGTGCTGTAAGCTCGGATGCGCGGATGATGCAATGGATAATGGCTCGGAATTGGAAACCGGAGAGCCGAGTTTCAATTACAATCGGGTTCGTTATATTCACTTACGTACACTTACCCTTGGGATGTGCGTTGTATTGCAGCGGTTCGGAACGAGAATTCGGAGAGCAGGGTTCGAATTCCAGTTGACATTACTTGCATTCACTTACGCACAAATACCCTTGGGAACGATATTACTCCTACTCTTCCCTCCAGTAATGGGTTAAATAATAGGTCGGATTGGGTTCTATAACCTTGGTTGGCAACCAATCTACCGCAGAAAGCAATGGCAACCTACTGCGGGACAATCTTCTGCGCAGTCAGTCATGTCTCTTTCGTGTATCACATATGGCACTTAACTGAATACACGCTTTTGGCGATCATGTGTCGAATTCTTTAGAATTTACCTATTATGAGAATTTATAATGTTGTCTATATTTGAGGTACAAGAGTAGCTGATTTTTAGAGTGTTCCTATTAAAAATTTTCGTAGAGGATTGTTGTTATTAAAATGTTTGTCTACTAATTTGAGAAAATATTTACCAATATTGATATTTGTTAGTTTACAGTATAGAGGGTTAAACCAAATTATCTTTCTTTTTCTACAGTTATTTTTATTTTTAGTATTAGATGATTCAGGGTCTAATGTAGATTTATTATACGTTAATTTGTTCTTAAATCCGCTTTTTTGAAGGGCCTTGTTCATAATAGGCAAATTCCAAAAAATTTATGTAATACTGATTCTGAGTCCAGAATTTTAAATAAATGCAATTGTAGCTCCGTGGATGCCTGCG
>JBBBDQ010000457.1:997500-1032500 GCA_037127315.1 Ascarosepion bandense
TTTTACTCATTATGAATGAGTGATACATTTTTGTGCACTTATTGCCATAATATGTTAGAACACAAAAGATTTATTCTTAAATCGGACATTATTTTCTGATCAAGCTAATAAGTTAAATTCTGAAAGAGATTGATATCCAATTAACAGAAGACATTTTAATTGTTAAGAATGAGTAATATATTTTTATGCAACTATTTTATTTTATGCAACATTTTCCTATGCGGACTTACTAATATAGAGAACCATATTTTTTTTTAATCATTTCACCCCGAGCAAGGCAGAATGCCACTGATGAGCGGGGGACTACATAACTGTAAAAAGATTAATTAGAAAAGAGTGAGGAGTACAAACTAGTTAGAAAAGAGCAATAGAAAGCTGAGAAAGCAGGTGCGATGACAGATACATAGGTGAAGAGAAAGGGAAGGTTACACGGGGGTGGGGAGAGAGCTAGAGTCCAGTGGTTAGTAGATGAGTATTGACATTGCATTTAAATTTCTGGAGAAAGTGCAAGAGAAGAAGCTGCAGGAGTAGAATTGTCGTCTGCATTAGGCTAACCTGACTGTGAATGGGTAGGACCCAGTTGCCAGTCTGGTTGCACGAGTAAACACCTGTTGAGTAGGAACCAGTGACTTAAGTTCATCCGAGCAGAAGCCATAAAAGTATTTATAGAAGAGACAAAGGTAGGCCACATTTCGTCGGTGGGGAAGTGGCTGCAGTCGAGCCGCCAGATCAGTACCTATCACATTACAAGCTCTCCTTTGGAGCCTGTCGAGAACACTGGGGAGAACGGCAGGGGCGCCTGACCATAAATGGCAGCAGTACTCCATGCACGGACGGATGGTTGACTTGTATATACGCAGGATGGATTCAAGTGGAAAAAACATCCTGGATCGACATAGTGACCCAACCTTCTTAGCAGTAAATTTAGCTAGGGATTCAATATAGTGGTTCCATTTGCGGTCTGAGGAGAGGGTAAGGCCGAGGAGGCGTAGTGTGTTGCTCTCAGGGAGAATCGCTTGGTCCATGCTTATGGGAGGCAGGAGAGGTTGCCTGTGATGGTTGACAGACAACAGCTTGGTCTTAGACGCATATAGTGAACACCGTATTTGTGGTGGGTAGGAAAATTAAGAATTAAAATCAACTTTCTTATTCACTTTTACTAAAATTGCACACCCGAAATAGTGGATTCAAACGACTAAAAACATTTTGGAAAAACCCAACTATAACAAAGAAAAAGTGCACACCCGCAAAATCGGATTCAAACGACTTAAAGTATTTTGGAAAAACTCAACTAACGTCAATTTTTCAAGTCAGTGTGAAAAGCAAAATTCTAGATCCTAATTAGATAAGAAATAGAAAATTCATATTACAAGGTCAGTCTAACGTTTTTTTCACGCCTAAAGAAGAAAGTGCCTCTGGGAGCCGGTCACCTGACTGAATTCCACTACTTAACCACGTCCGTGACCCGGTCAAAAAACAGTCACACATGGAAGCAGCAGATATCACAAGCTAAAATATAACGGGAAAAACTTCAAGTTGACCCGGACATTTGTCCTCTTTCCCTTTCCTTCTCGTGTGCTGATTCATTTTACTTCCCTTTTTCTTCAAAGACACTCCTACCAAACAAACGCTAATACATACACGCATACGTACGTACGTATAAACTCTTTTCAACAAATTACTACTAGGAATATTTCTTGATACCCTTAACTTTCTAATTGAACATTAATTTCTACGAATTCTTGTTATTTATTTCTTTTAACAAATTTTTATTTTAAAATGTAAAATGTATATTCTATTCTTCCATTCTTCCACATTAAATTCACACATTCCAACCTGCTACCAACATTTTGATGATAACGATAATAACTTTCTGATAATTCTGATGAAAATAATTCTGGAAAAAAAACTTGTTAGCTGTAGAGAGTTCGGTTAGGTATGACACAAGGCCGAATTAATAACCATCTCCCAAACGGCTTCACATTCATCGGCATCTTGCTTTGAAGATTAGTAATGTCTTACTAATCACTGTCTATCTACTTACGGTACTCTCTATTGCAATAAGCCTTTCTTCTTTCTATCGACTATCGTGTTGGTTTTTCTGTCCTCTCGAGTAATAACCCTGTATATTGTAACTATTTCTCAAGGATAATATAGCAATAACATATTAGAACACAAAAGATTTATTCTAAAATTGGATATTATTTTTCTTAGTAAATTAATAACTCTGTCCTTCCATAACTCTTTTCTGTCATTTCATATTACTGCTAAAATTATCGATTATTGTGGATCTTTGCAGCCAATTTGCTGTGTAGTTTTGGCGTAACTTCGCCGCAAAGCTGTAGTGACCGGTTCGTGCCGGAAGTAAGACACGAAACAAGAAGGCAGGTTCGAACAGTGTATTAGTATAACAAGAATCAAAATATTCAAAGAAATGTTAATAAATAATATAGAAATAAGTCCGAAGGTATTATTGCGCTGCCTGACTAGTAGCTGTCGTTAACTGCTGTATTTGACTGCTTGTGACTGCCCTCTAGAAGTCATGCAGGTAATTTATAAATGACCAGAGGAAGAGTTCATTCCTCGTAGGAGAGTACCAGAACGTTGATGAAGAATAACATTGAAATAATTGGAAAAAAAAGTCGAATGTATTTGGCAACGTAATACTCGTAGAAAATACGATATTAGCCTCTTTCACATGTAAAAAAAAAAAGAAAAAAGTAAAAAAGAATGGATATATTAATACTAAAATGAAAACGCCAACACTCAGTAATATCAACCGTGAACACAGTCACAATGTGATGAACGTGTTTGGAAAATAAATATATATTCCCATAACTATCGATACACATATATAAAAATCTACATATAAAGTTAAAAAAAAACGTCATTAATAATGGCTAACAGAATAGCAGAAATCGCTCGGATATATTGAACATTCGGAAGGTTCTTAAACATTTTATATCAAGAAAAGAAACATTTATACGAATAAAAGAAAAATAGAATCGCAGTATCAATCCTCTTTAGTGAAACTTGCATAAAAGAACGATTACTGCCTAAATATACAATTTTAAAATAAGGGAGGCACTGTATATTAAATATCTCTCTCCTACTATCGACGTTACCTTATTTAACAGTGGGAATGAAGATTTAAAAGTTTGTTTTTTATAGAAAAACGCTCGTGCGAATTCCAGCCGCGCTCAACATACGAAGGTACGGAATAAAGTCTTGTATTTAAAAAAAAACAACAGTAAAAATGAAATACATGTTAAACAGTCAAAACATGAAGAAAAACTAACAACCCCAAAAACAAAACCCCCTTGAAAATGGCTAAAGAAGTGTCTAAAAGCGCTTGGCACAATAAAAATTAAGTTTTTAGTTATTCTTTACTCCTACCAAATGGAAAAACGTAAGGACCTTGGAAAAACTAAATAAAAAAAAATTAAATCTTCTTTGTCTTCCATATTCAACAAAAGATGCTTAAAAGAAAGACGGCTACCTAAATATATATAGAGATATCAGTCAGTTAAGTGACACACGTTTGGGCGATCATGTCTCGAAAGAGACTTGACAGAAGATTATCCCGCTGTATGTTGCCATTACATTCTGCGATAGACGGGTTACCAACCAAGACTATAGAACCCAATCTGCCCTGTTATTTAACCCTTAACTGGAGACGAGAGATGGATTAATACCTTTCCCAAGGGTATGTGCACGTAAGTGAATGCAGCGAGTTCAACTGGAATTCGAACTCGACTCCCCGGTTACTCATTTCGAGCCGTTACCCACTGCACCACAATGCAAGACAATAAATGATTATTATGTTTAATTATGAGCCGTTCTAAACATCGTATTTTAGCTTTAATTTCTGGTGAAAATAAAGACGAATATCTCTTATTTTCACCAGAACTTTTAGGGCGAGCTTAATAAAAAAAAATGTATCCAAATGTTGGACAATTTTTGTCTTTATTTTCACTAGAAATTAAAATCAAAACACGATGTTTAGAAAGGCTCGTGATTAAACATAATTGACATTCATTGGCTGTTATATTTAACAATATGTTTAGATAATTATCTGCTGCCTCAAGTATCAAGCACTCTTAATAAAGTAAATCACTACAAACTATGAACTGACAACCCATTAGTTTGTACTACTTCTAAGATATATAATATATATATATATGTGTGTGTGTGTGTGTGTGTGTGTGTGTGTGTGTGTGTGTGGTTTCCAGCTTTCTCTTTTCCAATCTTTTCACTTTTCTTTTTTTTTCTTTTTCATTTTTTTTTTTTCTCAATTGGAGTAGATAGACTAAACTATCGCCCGGTTCACACTCCACCCACGTCTATTGTACAGGTGTAGAGGCTCATCCCTTGTTCCCTGTTCAGGATGTGGTTTCCGGCTTTCTCTTTTCCAATCTTTTCACTTTTCTTTTTTTTTTTCTTTTTCATTTTTTTTTTTCTCAGTTGGAGTAGATAGACTAAAACTTTCGCCCGGTTCACACTCCACCCACGTCTATTGTACAGGTGTAGAGGCTCATCCCTTGTTCCCTGTTCAGGATGTGGTTTCCGGCTTTCTTCTTTCCAATCTTTTGACTCTTACGTAGCCCCCTGCACATCAGTGGCGTTATCGCCTTGCTCGGGTGATATGATTAAAAAATAAAAAAATAATAATAATAATAATAATAATAATAATAATAATAATAATAATAATAATATATATATATATATATATATATATATATATATATATATATACACTAAAAATGATTAGCGTTTTTTGTCCTTACTCAACGACAGCCTGTTCCAAAATGAAGTTTTATTAAATTAACTTTTAATCACCAAATTCCTAAACATTGTTTCATACACACATTGCTTAACGTATATCCCAGAAACGACTGACAAGAGGAAACGTTCTTTGGTCGTCACCTTTTCGCAATTTACAGGCTCTTTAAGAGGCGGCCCATTTAGCTTCAAGTCTAGATTCAAAGTCTATTACTGTCTCACAAGTTAGGAACTTCTCTATTCAACGAATTCCCCATCACGCACGCCTTAACTCAATTATAATATAATCTTATAGGTCACCTCTGTCAATTTCGGGTCATCACATCCAAAGCAATGGATATAGTGTTAGCAGGATTTTCGCTGGCACACTGATCATGCAGTCCACTCAGATCGCCTCACGCCCCATGTGAAGTGCGCCAAATGCCGAAATTAGCGATCTGCCAACGTAAGACGCAGGTAATTGAGGGGCCGTAATGAGATCTGAGGGGATGTGAGAAAGAGGAGGGAGACGACAACATCGTCCTGTTGTTCTCTTCAGTTCATTCTATTTGGTCATCTTGCCCCCTGGGCAGAGCAGGGCAGAGCAGTTGTACACAACATTCAGGGGCCGGCAATGACTAAGATTGCATACAACGATAATAATATCATTCGTTCACATCTATCTCATTTGGGCAACTTCACAGGGGACGGAAAGTGCGAAACTGAAATCCAGACACGCATTGGGATGGTTAAAGATGCCTTCCAAAAGCTAAACAATGTATAAAGGGACATGGATATTTTGTTATAAATAAAGAAAAGTACTGAACTATTACATAATATCAGTTCTCCTATATGGCAGTGAATGCTGGACAATCTCCTCACAGACGAAGAGGAGACAAAGCAACGGTAATGTGATTCTACAGGAGACTGCTGAGAATGCAATGGACAGAACATGTGAGCAACGATGAAGTTTTAGAGAAATGGAAACAAAAAGGAAACTTATATTTAACATCCTATGTGCGTTGTGGTACAGTGGATATCGACTCGGAACGACAAATCGTGGAGCCGAGTTCGAATTCCATTTGAATTCATTGCATTCACTTACGCACAAATACCCTTGGGAAAGGTATTAATTCGTTTCTTACCTCCAGTTATGGGTTAAATAATACGACAGATTTAGATCTATAGCCTTGGCTGGCAACCAGTCTACCGCAGAAAGCAATGGCAAACTACTGTGAGATAATCTTCTGCCCAGTCAGTCATGTCTCTTTCGAGACTTGATCGCTCAAAGCGTGTATCACGTATGGCACTTAACTGACTGATGTTTAACATCAGAAATAGTCTGTTGAAATTGCTGATGCGCATAACGAGGAAAGAAGACTGAGAAAATTTGATACTCAAAGGAGAGATTTATGACAAGAGAAGCAAAGAAAAAGAACGCATAATCTATCTAGAGAGCTTGAATAAATGGATCGCGGAGAAAGATTTAGGAGAGATAACAAAAAAGAAAAATAGTAAAAGAGTACAGAGGGCAGGAAATTGTGAAGAGCCATAGTCGCTAACATCCTGCACGAAGAAGAAGAAAGAGAAGAAGAAGGGACTAACCGAAAGTAAAGGGCAGGTGAGTCTTGACTCAGTCAGTCAAGTGCCATACGTGATACACGCTTTGGGCGATCATGTCTCGAAAGAGACATGACTGACTGAGCAGAAGATTATCTCGCAGTAGGTTGCCATTACTTAGACGGTAGACTGGTTGTCAACGAAGGCTATGGAACCCAATCTGTCCTGTTATTTAAATCATAGCTGGAGGGAGAAGAGTAAGATTATATTACATTATTATATTAAGTATAATTAGTTGGGGATCAGTTTATTACTTCATAACAATAGAAAACCTATCCCCTACTTTGTGTCCAGTAGAAGTTTTAATTATGTTTTCAACTATTGTATTCAGTAAAACAGTTAAGTGCCATACGTGATACATGCTTTGGGCGATCATGTCTCGAAAGAGACATGACTGACTGGGCAGAAGATTGTCTCTCAGTAGGTTTCCAATGCTTTCTGCGGTAGATTGGTTGACACCCAAGGCTATAGAACCGAACTGTCCTGTTATTTAACCCATAACTGGAGGGAAGAGACGGAATAATACCTCTCCCAAGTGTATCTGTGCATAAGTGAATGCAAGGAACTCAAATGTAATTCGAACTCGGTGCCCCGATTTGTCGTTCCGAGTCGATGTCCACTGCACCACAAGATGATTAAAATAAACGACTACTAAGAAAATTAATTATACCTCGAAACGGAATTAATTTGTTTCAAAACTTCAGTAAAAAAAAAAAATTATGTAAGCAAAAAATCAAATAATGAAGGAAATTGTCCGAAAACCTGTAAAATTATGAAAATGGTTAATCTCAATGATGTCAAGTAATACACGATGGCCTTACAATACATCGGTTAAAATTACTTGCTATTAAACCAAATGTAAAGGTAATTATCTAGCAATATATCAAATAACTTTTATTCTCTAGTTTTTAATATTCTTTTTAGGACTAAATTTGTGACACAAGGAATTAATGAGAGTGAAAAAAATCAGAAATATTATTACGGAAGTGATATTAAGCATATGGTGGCAGAACAAAGAAACGACGGAGAAATAAACAACTGTATTCACGTAAAAATACAACAAATGGTAAATTCGTGCAAATATCTCTCGTTGAAAGAAAGTTATAAGTAGAATCGTAAAAGTCGTCCAGAGGCGTCCGGTAGTAGGAGGAATAAGATGTGACTTACTACGACGACGGATTTTCGCATGTCATCTTTTGGAGATGGAAGGTCGCGTTTTGACGAGCGCTGTAAATCGTGGCTATTATGCCGTCCCACTGCCGAAGTTGTCCCTTTGGTGGACTTTTATGTCCCTTTCTTAGGCTCAAATCGGCTTCAATTTTTATTTTGCTTCTTTAAGCGCGAGTGGCTGTTATTGGGCGGAAATTCTGGATTGTATTATTCTTTAAGTGTGAAAGTAAAACAGAAGCTATGTGCGGAACCAACGCGTTGTTGACGAAATTTTTAGTTCAGTATTGGGTTTTGGAGTGTTCACATCCGGCGAGTAGTGGAAATTTGTGTAATATGAATCAGAAGATCTGGCTTTAAGAACATTATAACAAAGAGGCGACAAAAAAAAAAACAGAATTTAAAGAGGCCGAAGATAACATTTGACATTGCATTTCAATTTTTGAAAACCAAACTTGACTGTGGAACATGAAACTGGATTAGAGTTCCACAAACAAGAATTACTAAATAGTTCTATAATATTTTCAATTGTTTTATCGCCTTGCTTGGAAAACTATGAAAGTAAAAAAATAAATGTTAACAGTAAAAATACCAGTAATATATCTGCATCAAAATATTTTATCTGTAATTGAAAACATACAACAATTCAATACAATTCAATTCAAAACATACAACAATTCAATACAATTCAATTCAAAACATACAACAATTCAATACAATTCAATTCAAAACATACAACAATTCAATACAATTCAATTCAAAACATACAACAATTCAATACAATTCAATTCAAAACATACAACAATTCAATACAATTCAATTCAAAACATACAACAATTCAATACAATTCAATTCAAAACATACAACAATTCAATACAATTCAATTCAAAACATACAACAATTCAATACAATTCAATACAACGTTCAATATATTTACTTGCAGCCATAAAATTTAGATTTCGGCATTAAATAACCCATAGAGGGTGATATACACTACCGGCTATAATTATTAGCCCACCCCAATTTTTTTTTTTTTTCAAGAAAATGATGTATTTCATTATTTTTAGTATTTATTGACAAGTGGATAATTCTAAGTGAAAACAGAAACGTTCTTTTGTTATAATTACTTTGCAAAATTTTATGAGGCAAGGAAACAAAGATGAACTCATCTGAATCACCCTGAATTTTCTTCATTCTTTCATTGATGAAACTGCAATATAGGTAATTATTAAAAATTTATAAATTCATTTGATGCACATGTTTTTGTGCAGTATTAACAAAAGAACCATGCTATTATCATATACAATTATTCACTTGGCAATAAATACTAAAAAAATAGTATGAAATACATCATTTTTTTTAAACATTTGTGTGGCCTAATAATTATGGCCGGTAGTGTATCTCTAAACAAAAGCAAACCAACCAAACAGACAATATGACCTTTCGTGACAATAATCCATATAATATCCTACAATTTCTTGAATCAATCCGTATTTTAAAATATAACTTTAAAGAAACATAAAACATATCACTTTTTACTAGTATGTCGACACAAACATGTATATGCACAAAGCTGAGTATCATCTACCATGTATTCAATTGTGAAAGCAGAATAACATTTTTATTAGTAAAATTAATGGATGCAATAATCCTAAAACGAAAATTCCAATCCTCAGTAATATCAACCGTGAACACAGTCACAATGTGCTGAACATGTTTGGAAATTAAAAAAAAACATAATCCCATAACTATCGATACACATATAAAAATCTACATATAAAGTTAAAAAAAAGATCCTTAATAATGGCTAACAGAATAGCAGAAATCGCTCGGATATAGTAAACATGCGGAAGGTTCTTAAACATTTTATATCCAGAAAAGAAACATTTATACGAATAAAAGAAAAATAGAATCGCTGTATCAATCCTCTTTAGTGAAACTTGTATAAAAGAACGATTACTGCCTTAATATAACATTTATTTTATAAGAGGAGCACTGCATATTAAATATCTCTCTCCTACTATCGACCTTAACAGTGGGAATGAAGATTTAAGTTTTTTTTTGTTTTTTTTGTTTTTTGTTCTTTTAATAGAAAGACGCTCGTGCGAATTCCAGCCGCGCTCAATGCAAAGTAACAGAATAAAGGCTTCTATTAAAAAACGTATCAGTAAAAATAAAATACATGTTAAACAGTCAAAACATAAAGAAAAACTTCTTCTATGTGCCCTGTCCCTTCAGGACGTAGGCGATCATGGCTTTCTACGTTTCCCTATCCCTGGTGGCTCTGAGCACGCCTTCTCCTGTTACACCGTGCAATCCTCGTTCTGTCATTCACCTGATTAGGTCCTTCAAATATGTTATCCGATGCTTTCTGCTGTCTCTTTTTTCCTCTATCTGGCCTATTAGTATCAGGTTCTCCAGGCCCTCCTTCCTCATTGTGTCCCAGAAACTTCAGCTGTCCCTTCCTGATGCTCAGTATTAATTTCCTTTTTGTTTCCATCATTTCCAGACATCATCATTGCTCACATGCTCGATCCAAACTAACAACCCCAAAACAAAACAAAACCCCTTTGAAAATGGCTAAAGAAGTGACCAAAGCTACTAAAAAATTAAATTTCGACATTAGATGACTCATAAGGACTTGATATGCTATTAAACAAAATCAACGAACTAAGCAAGCAATATTAACTCTTTCAGGGCATTAATTTACATAATACCCTACATTTTCTTAAAACAAACTGTATTCCAAAAGATGATTTTTTAAAATCATAAAACACACATATCAGCGCCTCAGGTAATTATGTCCACACAAACATGCATAGGCACAAAAGCCGAATATCATTATTATTGAAATATATATATATATATATATATATATATATATATATATTTCAATAATAATGATATATATATATATATATATATATATAAGGCAATCTGTGAGTCTGTGTATGACTGTTCCCTATGCACGCATACATTTCTTAAGCTACGCCATTCAAACTTTCTAGGGACATATATCTTCAGGGAAGCCAGGTCGACACATACTTTTTGAGTTTAAGTTCAGCAATTTTCCCTTTCGCATTTTTTATCCAATGGACACGACTGTTTACATTTGCTCCGTAAAACATCTAAGATTTAAGATGGTTGCTGAATTACGTGACAGAAATCAAATCACACTTGTCAAACGCGACTAAAATATTTTTATTAAAAAATAAAAAAACAAAAATAAGCCTTTATATTTAATTTTTATTCCGACGTTTTAAAAATTCATTTATTCAACAAAAAGATGTGCATATTTTTCCGAGTAATTTTGAAACAAAAGAAATATTTTAAAAAAAAAAGGGGGGGGGGGGGGTTCAAACAAAAACAAAATATGTAAAATAAAAAGTGGCATCTTCTCCTACTACTAAAATGTTCTGAGTTGCCCGGGCAACGGCGGGCTACGATGCTAGTACACCTTTAAGTACCGAATCTAGGTGCTTTGTCAGTGTTGTTACGAATACGTCACTTGATGTTTCTAAATAAACAAAAGACTTCTTCGATAGTTGACCCGATCGAATATAATCAGTATTCGACTCGCACCCAGACTAAAATTGCTACTAGCTTTAGAACGTGCATTATATAAGATGCCCCAGAAAACGGTAACCAATCAAGACTTCACTTGGGCTATTCGATGTTATAGATCGGGTATGCTCTGTTGTACTGATTTTCCTACATATGTTTATTTACCGTAAAAATACAGTTAGGACACAAGGCCAAAATGGGGAGAGGTAAAAAAGCTCAGGATGGTCCACACAAACTGTCTTATACCTAGCTACTCCGATTCACAAACCAAACATACGTTACAATTTTTTTCTATCACCACAAGAACTTATCCATCAACATTCAATCCTTCATGTACCAAAATACCGCAAAACATTCTGGGAACCTAAAAACACCCCAAATGAACATAAAAATATTTACAATGTACAATAAATACAAAAATATACATAAAAATTCATGATTTTTCCTACATATGTATAAGTACAACCGAGCATACCCGATCTACAACATCGAATTGCCCAAGTGAAGTTTTGATTGGTTACCGTTTTCTGGGGGATCTTATGTAATGCACGTCCTAAAGCTAGTAGCAATTTTTTAAAATATAACTTTATATATATATATATATATATATATATATATATATATATATATATATATATATACACGCACACAATTAAAATAAAACTCTTTATCATATTGGCTCGTTTTACAACTTACTTTCCTTTCTCTTCCTCCATTTTTAACTTCTTTATTATATCTTCTTTGGTCTTTCTCTTTTATAACTTTCCTTTATATTCTTATTTTTTTCTTAACTGCATCTTACAAAATAATTACAATAAAGTGATTATCGTGACTTAGACTATTTACAAAAAAAAAATTCCTAAAATGCGGTATAAATAAATCGAGATATTGATTGATACTTTAATAAATTCTGTTTAAAAACTAAACGAAATAACATTTTACAAAAATTGCTTTAAAATAATTTAATCAAAATATTTACATGTTAAATACTAGTTTAAAAAAAAACATAACCATATTAACCATATTTTTAATTGTGAAAGCAGAATAACTTATATTTTTTATTACTCCAAAGCACCAAAAAATCAAATTTTGGCATTAAATGACTCATAAGGACTGATATACTGTTAAAAAAAATCATCTATGGCCTTGTTTGCGGTGAAACGATAAAAGATAACAGTATTAGTTTTTGCAAAACTTAAGGATCAATCAATTGTCCATTTCAAAAGATAATTAATATTTGTTCATACTTTACACTAAATAATATAATTTAATGAAAAAACGAAGAAGCAATATGACAAAGACATAGTATATCAGAAAATGAATTAATACGAGTTATCTCTCTTAGCATAGGCGGCAGGAGGAGAACGGAATAAACTTGTGGTTCAGTTTAAAATTCTCAGAAGTTTATCACATTCAACAGGCACATTGAGGAGGCAGGAGAGTACAACGGTCGAAACATTATTACTATTACAACGATGGTGATCTAAATAGAAGCATGTCCCACAATGACAATCTTCATCTTAGAAATTAACCACTAACCTCTAGCAGATACCTAGTAGACTTTTAGTAATTTTTACTTCGTCTGGCAAAAGGCCGTATTATTGAGCATCATGTGGTGATCGAACTTCCCAACAATGATTTGTTTACTCTACGGTAAGAACCTCATTATATATATATATGTGTGTGTGTGTGTGTGTGTGTGTGTGTGTGTGTGTGTGTGTGTGTGTGTGTGTGTGTGTGTGATACTTAAGGGAATCTTGTCTATCATCGCTTATAAATCTGTTTGGAAACGAAGGAATAAAAAATGTATATCTAGTTGTGGATACGGACATAATTCTAAGTGCAGGCAATGGAGGGAAAGATAGGGAAAGAGAGAGCGGCCATTTTTATTTCTACGCAAATGTGCATACGGTCTGTAATCAAAAGATGATGATGACAAGGCTGATACGACAGCAACTGTAATTGGGTTGGTTCAGATGGGTAAGAAGAAAAAAAAGATGAAAAAATTGTGAAAAAGTAGGAGTAAAACAAAAAACATTGTAAAAGAAAAAAGGAAAACGAAAGAAAGAAAGCCAGCAAGGAAGGAAGGAAGGAAGTGAAAAGAAAGAAAGAAAGAAAGAAAAAAAGAATAATGCAGAAAGAAAGGAAGAAAGAATAACGCGAAATAAATAAAGAAAAAAGAAAGAAAGAAAGAAAAAGTGAAAAGAAAGAAAGAAGAATGTCTCAGAAAGAAAGAAAGAAAGAAAGAAAAAGGAAAAGATAGAAAAGGAAAGTAAAGAAAACAATAGAACAGAAGAGAGTGGTTAATGGTCAGTGACGGTTGTAATCGTGAGATTCGATTGATTGTATGACACGATGTATCAGTACCGGAAATTTAGACGCTGTGGGTGGTGACAGCGTCGGAACTGACGTCGACACCTCCTTCCACGGCTTAAGAAATCGAGTCGACAATCAAAAGGAGTGCGGGTGGGAGAATTGTGGCGAGAAAATTATGGCGGGGAAATATGGTGGGAAAAATATGGCAGCATATAATAGATTTTTCGTTTGGGTGCACTTTTGAACGGCGAAAAACGACCACCGACCAATAGTTATTATAGCGTGGCCCCTAGGGTAATATCGTCTGGAACTATTTTGGTCGAGTTGAACGATTATTGCATAATATATATATATATATATATATATATATATATATATATATATATATATAAAGAGGAAACTGTTTATATAAGTGAATACATATATCTATATAATAAATGAATTTATATTTTTGGTTTATGTATAATCGCATGTTGTTGTCTCTGAATTTGAAAGCATATATCAATGGTAATGATAATATTAGCAGATCCTTTATATGGAAACATTCATCATTCACTAAAAACACTGATGGGGTGCTGCTTTTGGTTGGAATTGATAAAATCTTACTCTTTAAAAATCTTGACAGGAAAATGGTTTCCTCAAGTCCAGTAACTGCTATCTCTCTTTCCAATATCGACGGAAGGTTCTTTCCTAAACTTTTGTTTGAAGTCATGTGGAAAGCCAACATTTAGATTATGTCATAATTGGCGCTTTGAATTAAAAGATATTCTTCTTCTATGTGCCTTGTCCTTTCAGGACGCAAGCGATCATGGCTTTTCACGTCTCCCTATCCCTGGTGGCTCTTAGCACGCTATCTCCTGTTACACCACTGCTTTCTCCTGTCTCTTTTTTCCTCTATGTAGCCTGTTAGTATCAGATTCTCCAAGCCCTCTTTCCTCACTGCATGCCCCAGGAACTTTAGATGTATTTTCCTGATGCTCAGTATTAACCTTTATTTTTCGTTTCCATTTTTCCAGAACCTCTTCAATGATCCCATGCTCGATCCATGATATTCGCAGCATCCTTCTGTAGAACCACATTTCAGCTGCTTCAAGTTTTCTCTTCATCTTTGATTATATTGTCCAGCATTCACTGCCATATTGAAGAACTGACATCACATTGCAATCCAGAACTCTTTTCATTGTTTCTAGCAAAATTTTCATGTCTCTTAATACTTTACTCAACTTCTGGAATGCTTCTTTCGCCATGCCAATTCGCCTTCGAATCTCTGTCTCGCACTTTCCGTCTTCTGTTAGAACACTTCCCAGGTATTTAAATTTTTGTACCTGCTTGATTTTAGTATCCCTACCTGTATTTGGCATTTGGGGCTGCTCTTTTTATCTATTTTAATTGTTTCTGCTGTTGGGAGTTCTCAAGTGATGTCGTTCCTGTTATCTGATGTATTCCTTTCTTTGTTGTTCTGTAGCGCCAGTCCATTATGTTCGAAAAGATCGGTCCTCGCTGAGACCGACTCGCTTCACTCGCTCGAAACCATTTCTAATACTCGATCTAAGAATGCGGTTGTATTCAATCTCCAGTTTAAGTATTTCTGGGCGAGTTTGGCAACATACAGGGAAACTATATGAAAGTCTAGATCTAATAAGACTATTTAAGAACATTATCTGTTGAGTTGTGCATTGTGGAACAGGGGATATCGACACAGAATGAGAAATCAAAGATCCTAGTTTGAATTTCAGTTAAATTCGCTGATTTCACTGACGCACAAATATCCTTGGTAATGTTATTAATCCGTCTCACCCCACTAGCCAAGACAGACTGGGTTCTATAGCCTTGGCTGGCAATCAGTTTACCAAAACGTAATGGCAACTTACTGCAGGAAAATCTTCTGCCCAGTTAGTCGTATCTTTTCGAGACATGATCGCCCAAGCGTATGGAACTTAACTGACTGATTTGCTGTTCGGGGAGCCGACTTCGAATTCCAGTTGAATTCGTTGCATTCACATACGCACAAATACCCTTGAGAAAGATACAAATCTATCTTTTCTCTCTTCAGCTATGGGTTGAACAGAAGAAGAGATTGGGTTTTTTAGCCTTGGTTGTCAACCGCAGAAAGTAATGACAACCTACTGTGGAAAAAATTTCTGCCCACTAACTCAAGTATCTTTGGAGACCTGATCGTAGAAGTACTTGACTGACTGACTTTAGTTTTTAGGTTAATATTTTGGTTTTATAGGAACACTAGCAGTATAGCTCGGTGTTGCCCGGGTGTAATGAAAACTTTAAAACTAATCCATGGTCCTGGAGCTCAGACTCAGCCTAAAGAATATTTGTGTGAAGTTTGGTGAGAATCGGATAAAAATTGTGGATTTGTATAAAGGACATACAGACAGATAAACAGATACACACACAAACATCTTGCCTTATATATATATATATTATCGATTTTCTGCACTATTTTAAGAACTGCAACCGTGAAACTTCTGAATATCGTCTCTTATGTCTTTGTCTATGAGTGTATCAAATTTGATTAAAATCGGACCACTCCTTCTATAACCCGATTTTTTCGATTATCGATTTTCGATATTTATTGGGGGTACCTCGATACAAAACCTAGCTAAGAACACTCGCAGACACTTATAGTACAACTGTGTAAATTTTGAAGAAAATCGGCTCAGCCGTTTCGGAGTCTATAAGTAACAGATACACGCACACACAGACACACACACACACACACACACACACACACACACACACACACACACACAGACAAAGTTCCATTTATAAATAAGTTTAGATGTGTTAAGCAAAACTACATCTAGCACAGCTTATGTTCACCTATATTAAATTTGTTATAAGTGATTCATACACCGACTTATTTGAAGTGTTTAATATTTACTAATTCCCATCCTGAATATTTATGATGGATACAGAGTGTTTGCCATCCCTGCTTTCATCCCAGCTCAAAATCCTAGTTTCTGTTTTGGAAACGTTTTCTTTAAGCCCTATTTTTTAGAGCACACGGTAGAGGATGCTGATATATTGTCCAGTATCATTCTTATGTGTTAGATGTGTGAATTGCATACGTTTTTTAGTGTATATGTGTTTTTACGCATGAACTGCGTGTGTGTTTTTGTTATGGTGAAACACACCTATTCCTCAGATAATGGACTCTCCCTCCTATATTAACAAGAGTTAACAAGAAGTACTTGGGAAGTTCATGGGAGTTTCTTAGACTTCTATTGGAGTTCAGTAGAACTACTAGGCGGTTGATATTAGCCGACAGTTAGCCGAATACTGAGGAGTCAGTTTTCAGTGGAAGATTACCAAGTTCCTAACATTTTGGGTACGTTAAGTCGATTAGCAACCGACATAGCACGATTATAACCTTCGGTGCGAAAACTACTCCACAACAGTTTTCTACATGTTTTTAGCTTTTAAAATAGGTGTAGATAGATCTCCCAAATCATTTGAGCAAGAATATTATATTGCTCTGGATTCTTGTTTCCTGATTAGGTGTTGGTTTCTGTTTTTTGTTTTTTTTTTTTTGTTTTTTTTTTTTCTAACGTATACTTCAATTCGATATTTTAAACGACTCCGTTTAAACTTTAAAATTTATTAACTTTTTATTTATTCATTTTTCCTCAGTAGGAGTAGATAGGTTTGCCTATCGTCCGGTTCACACTCTTTCCCAGTCTTTTGCACGGGAGTAGATGTTTGTCACTTGTTTCCCTCTTAGGGTTAGGTTTCCGGTTCCTTCTAAAGTTTGTTTATTCTCTTTCAACCTCAGTAGCCCTTTGTGTCTTAGTGTCATTATCAACTTATTTGAGGTGAATTGATTAAAAAAGGTTTTATCATACACCTGTGGTGGTGGGTATATGAGTGTCTTGTGTAGATGTCCGGTGTATGTGTGCAGTGTGGGGTTAAAAGAGAAAATAAGAAAAAATAACAATGAGGAATAAGAATAGATACTAAGTGGTAGAAGTTGTTTTTTCTTAAAAAATATTTGGAATGTAGCTTTTTGTTTCCATAACCTTTTAGATTGTAGTATTAGTAACCTTAAGTGGTAGGAGTTTAAAATCTACCTGTAAAAAAAAAAATTATTTTTAAAGATTTTTAAGTGGTCTTAAATTTTTGATCAGGAGTATATATATATATATATATATATATATATATATATATATATAGTTTTGATGTCCCTATGGGAGCCTATGATTCTGCCCAGGTAGCAGATCTAATAGGCATTTATATTTTAGATATTTTAGGTAGATTTTTAGACCCTAAACTAATAGGCCTATATCGGGATGATGGACTGATATGTATTCCCAATTCCAATGGGCCTTACACTAATAGAATACATAAGAAAATTATCAGAGCCCTTAATTTTCTTGGGTTTAAGGTTGAGGTTACTTCCAATCTCAAAATTGTAAACTATCTAGATATCACCCTTAACTTAAATGATGGTTCCTACCAACCCTTTCTTAAAGAAAATAGTTCTCCCACCTATATAAATAGTTTATCCAACCACCCCAAGAATATTATAAGACAAATACCCAAGATAGTAAATAATAGGGTTAACCAATTATCTTCCAATATAAAAATTTTCAACGCAAGCAAAGAAATTTACGATAAGGCCCTTCAGAAAAGCGGTTTTGTTAATAAGTTAAAGTATGATAAGCCTGCTATAAACCCAGAATCATCAAAAACTAAAAACACCCGAAAATGTAGAAAAAGGAAGATAATTTGGTTTAACCCTCCTTATTGTAAGCTAACTAATATAAATATTGGTAGGTATTTTCTCAAATTAATCGATAAACATTTTAATAATAATAACAATCCCTTAAATAAAATTTTTAATAGATTCACCCTAAAAATTAGTTATTCTTGCACCTCAAATATAGATAATATAATTAATTCCCACAATAAACAAATTTTAATGAAACTAAATAATACGGAAGCTAAATCCGGAATTGTCGACAAATGCAATTGTTATTCGGTGGATGCCTGCCCGGTGCAAGGCAAATGTAAATCCACCCATGTAATTTATGAAGCCCGCATTTCTCCATCTAATAACAAGGACAATTACCGGACCTATATTGGCATGTCCGCGGGCTCTTTCAAACAGAGGCTTTATAATCACAGGTACTCGTTTTCGAACCCTAAACAGAGATTCCAGACGGCACTATCACGTAGGTTCTGGGAAATGAAGGAGGAAGGGCAGGACCCTATAATCAGCTGGAAATTAATAGGCTCAGCTTGTACCCCTAAGGGTTTTCGTGATAGGTGTCGTCTGTGTTTATTGGAGAAGATTCTGATTTTGAAGTATCCTCATCAGGACTTACTTTTGAACTTTAGGAGGGAATTTATAAACAAGTGCCGCCATAGGGCGGATTTTAACTTCTAATTTCAAATTTTAATTTTTAAATTCTAAATTTTTCTATAATTTTTTTAATATTTAAAAAAAATTTTTCATTTTAATTTTAAATTTAATTTTTTTTTTTTTTTTTTATGTATATGTGTATGTTTGTGTGTGGATGTACTTTTTTATATATATGTATGTATATGTATATATGTATTTATGTATGTGGGCTATATGTAATTTTGAAAAAATTTTTTTAGCTATTTAAATGCTTCTTTTCATAATATTCATTAATATGTATGTGTGTGAGTGCATATGGAATATGTGTACGTATATATATATATATATATATATGTATATATGTATGTGTGTGTGTGTGTGTGTGTGTGTGTGTGTGTGTGTGTGTGTGTGCATGTGTGTGTACACATGTATATTATGTGTATATGAATTTTTTGTATATAGGTGTGTACACACATATATATGTGTGTATGCGCATGTATATGTATATAAGTGTGTAATATATATGTGTGTATATATTTATATATATATATGTATATAAGTGTGTAATAAATTGAATGTATGTGTGTGTATGTGTATATATGTATTCTTATTCGTAGAATTGTGTGTGTATATATATGTATGTATGTGTGTACTTCTATAGGTATGTATATAATAATTGTAATTAATTTTTTTTTTTTTTTTTACCTAGTGTTGTCTTTATTTAGTTTAATTTCAAATGACCTAATTTTTTTTTTTTTTAAATAATTTTATTTTAAATCCTATATCTTTTTATTCCCTTTTATTAATAATTATGCCTTTTTAAGTAAAGGCCTTTTTCTAATACTTCAACGTTTTGGGGAAATTAGGTTTTTGAATTTGTCCAGCGTCTGTAATATTTAAAAAAATTTTTTTTCTTTAGTTTCTTTCTTTTACCCTCCCTTCCTTCTTTTATCTCTCTTACCACCTTTCTTCCGTGTTGCTTAAAGTTAGGTCGATTTAACACGGCTGTCTGTTAATTTTTAGTTACATTCCCCCTTTTTTTTGCGAACCCAGACGATGTCAATTTTTTTTCTTTTCTTATTTATTTGATTTTATTCTATCTTTTTCTTTTTCTTTCTCGTTTTCTTTTTCTTTTTCTTTCCCTTTATTTTTATTTTTATTTTATTTTATTTTATTTTATTTTATTATTTATTTTTTAATTTCTTTGCAATCTCTTTAAAAAGGAAAAGTAGACTAATTTTTCTCCAGTTTCTGAAAGGTTTTTTCTGTTGCTGAGGTGATGTGTCGTCCCCCGTGGGGATCTTCATATCGAAATGGCCATTCAACATCTTTGAATTAATCCTTTTTTAATATATATATATATATATATATATATATATATATATATATATAATGATGTTAAATCCGTAAACGAAGAAGATCATCCAAAAATATCTATTAAAGTATTAAAGCAATAAATCTGTATAGACAGCTCAATGGATGTTATCCAGAGCAATATAATATACATAAAGAAAAACTCATCCAAAATGGTTATAAACTATAATTTATTTCGATGGTAAAGTTTTCAGTATCCATCTCTTCAGATCGCAAAAATACAATTGTTTAGTCTTATCAGAAAATTCAAAAAACAGGATAACAAGCGGTATGACCCAGAAAAGAATTTTTCCATGTGTTATCAGGTTAGAGTGTTAAAAAGGTAAATGGGGGAGAAATAAACGATACATTGACAAAGTGTAGTGAGGGACAGGATATGTACAACAAAGTCAAATTATATAACCTATACATCCATATATATATGCCCCACGCCGCCTCCCAGTCTTAGGCTTGCATGTATGTGTGTTGCGTGCGCTAACTGGCCATAAGGTAGTCGCACCTGAGTCTGCAGCTGTTCGCTTCCGTTTCGTCTCTAGTTGATCAAAGATGTCAATGATCCGTCAAAATCCCTCACTTCCCCTGCCACGTCGTGATTTCTGATCTCAAGATAAGTTAAGGGCTCGAGTGGGCGATCGTCTTCGTGCTGCATTCCTCGACAGATGAAATCAAAGACTGTTGGGTGTACAATGCAGAAATAAGGGAAACAGACAAGAACAAAAAAAGATGATAAGACAATAGCGAAGGCCAGTCTATGTGGACTAATGATAGTTGTAACTCTTTGCACAGCAAAAGAGAGAGAGAGAAAGAGAATGATAAAATACAATCCACCTTCTTTCAGTGTCCACAAATTACTTGCTGCTACTATGTCTATTTGTTGTTAGTGATAATACAGTGTTTGTGCTCACCTTTCCTTAGGCTTCTGCTTAGGCGATAGACAGAGAAGCTAAGAGCGTTCTCGTCCTAACTGTCTGCCGAACCGCTTCCTAACATGGTGAGTGTCTCTTCTCTCTCGTTTTTCAAATCCGTTCTGCATTTTTGTTAAAAACGCTTCGATATGGGGGCAGGTCGGTAAGTGATCGGAATGTTTCTCCATAAAGGTCTAATGTTAATTTCGTGTACCTGGCTTAAATCACCCGCTTATGATTTCGCGCCGATGTCTACTGATCTGGAGGTTTGGAGACAAGGTTTTGTTGACTTTGTACATTTACCTGCCAGTGTTAATTATAATTTTCATTCTTACCTGGGTGGTTTTCTTCGAAATTGACTGACAATTCAATCTTCAGCCGCTCCTTATCGCTTCCCTAAGAGAAAAAGGGAGAGAAAGAAATAGACAAGAAAGAGACAAAGTTCTCTCCGCTTCGCAATGCAAGCCTCCCACCTGGTTTATGTTCGATTATCGTCATATCGGTGGATGCCATTTCGCGAATGCCCTGTGTTTCGCCTCTCTCTTGTCTCTCCTGGCCACCCCCAGCGCCTATTTCCTTCTTCTTCTTTTTCTTAGTTCTTCCCAAGAAAAAGAAAAATGTACACACAGAGATATTCTTCAAATATCTATTTCAGAGTTCAAAGCCATGGTCCGTCGATATTATTGCAACGTGTGTGCATAAGGAATACTTACATTGATATATATATATATATATATATATATATATATATATATATATATATATATATGTATGCATGAATATATATATATATATATCTGCATACATTTATATATATACATATGCACATATATATACACATACATAAACAACATATTAGCCTATGAATATATCCACACACACCCACAAACACAAATAAAAAACATACACACATATATGCACAAACATAATACACACATGTACATAAAGAGAAAAACAAGCCTCATGCATACACATAAAAACTTATTTATGCACAAATAATAAAGTAATTATACACAAATATAGTCATATATATCAAATACATAGAATACAGTCAACCCTAATGCCATCAATAAGTAAAGAACACGAAAATAAACTCTATCAAAGAATATTCAACACAAAATGAAAGTAAGATTGAAGATTGAAAGTGAGTTAGATTGGTGTAAACTAAAAGCATATTTAACAGGTTTTTTTTTCATAATCATCTCACTCCAAACAATGCAGTACAGTCACTGGTGCACAGGGTGTCACATAATAATAGGAGAGTGACGAGAGAGGAGGACAGGTCACAGTCGGTGGCGGAGAATTCGTAAGAAAAGGACTGGTATATTGGTGTGAAAAGAGTTGCGTGAGAGGGAAGTGTAAAGTGAGAAGACGGGTGGGAGTCAATAAGATAAGAGATGACAGTTGACGTTGCATTTAAACTCTTGGAGACTGTAGCTATCATGTAAGCAAGGATACAAAAGGGAGTTCCACAGGCGGCAAGTGCGAGAAAAGAAGCTGATAGAGTAGAAATGGTGATTACCCTTGATTGTTTTCACAGTGAAAGGAGCAGAATCCATGAAAGTATTTGTAGGTAATTTAAGTTAATTTTATGACGGTATTTAAAAATTATTTCATTTTTTTTTTTTTTTTTTTTTTTGGTTTAATTGCTGGCTAGCTTTTTCTAAATTTGATCATATATATATACATATATATATATATATATATAGAGAGAGAGAGAGAGAGAGAGAGAGAGAGAGAAAGAAAGAGAGAGAGGAGGGTCAAGGGGTGATGTGGTCGCAGAACTTTGTTTCACAGCCATGACTGAGTTCTCTTGAGTGTTGCTTAAATAACGAAAAAAGCGAAAAAAAATCAAATTTGTTTCTAATATAGGCAAGGAACAACCGATATAGACGAAACTATGAGAAGAAATACTCAAAATATTTACGTAACTCATACTTTATAACCGCTAGAAGTGATATTTAAATCCCAGAACCTAATAAGAGCTCAAAAGTGGATAAAGTTGAAAAGTCAAGATTGTAAAATAGAATTCATTTTACATGATTCTTCTAAATATCGGAATACTTGTGACAATATCAACAAAATAGAGGCGAGAAAACTTAAATGGTTACTTTCAGTACATAAGAGCGACCTTATTTCTAAGTCTGTGTACAATCGCATCAGACTTGTTGGTTCTCAGTATCCACGGATGTAAGGTTTACCGAAAGTACATAAAGATGATTTACCTCTGAGACTAATTTTGTTTTTGGTTGGTTCCGTATAGCATAAATTGGCCAAATGGTTGATTAAAATGCTTCAACATGTTCCTGATCTATTTTACACTCATTAAATTTTGGACTTATTTAGGATTTCTAATTTTATTAGAAACTCTGAAATTTGTTCTGAGAAGAAATTTTTAATGTCTTTTGACATTTTTAAATTGTATACAAACGTTCTCCTTCAAGATATCTTACATATTTGCACATATGCTCTCTATAGGGGTCATCTGGGTCCTTCTATAATTCCAGAAGCCCTGTTTTTAGAGTTTACGCATAGACTAACAGAGGGAGTTGAATTTAGTTTCATTAATTTCATGTATGCCTAAGTTGATGTGGTTTCGATGGGCAGTCCCTTGCGTCCGGTATTAGTCAATATTTTTGTTGGTTTCCATGAAAGCATTTTATTTGAAAAATGCTGTAAACACCATGTATAGTCGCGTTATGTAGATGATACATTTTCCATTTTTGATTCCATAGACGACACTACTGCTTTTCATACTCGATTCAATTTTTTTTATCCATCCTTGCAATTTAATGTAGAAGTAGAAAATGATTGTATTTTGTTTTCTTTTGGGGAGCCGAGTTCGAATTCCATCTGAATTCATTGCATTCACTTACACACAAATACCCTTGGGAAAGGTATTAATCCATCTATTCCTTCCAGTTATGGGTTAAATAACAGGACAGATTGGGTTCTATAGCCTTGGTCGGCAACCAGTCTACCGCAGAAAGCAATGGCAACCTACTGCGGGATAATCTTCTGCCCAGTCAGTCATGTCCCTTTAGAGACATGATCGCCCAAGCGTGTATCACGTATGGCACTTAACTGACTGACTTGTTGAACGTAGAGATGCTTTGTTTATTACATATGATTACCACAAACCTACATTCATAGGGCTGTACACTAATACATCACACAATAGGTCCCGGGCCTGACACATAGATGGTGCCATTAAATAAAAAGAAATCATATGATTTTTATGAAATACTAACCTTCAAATGACACGTGACAACATTTGGACCCAATTGGATTATTCGTTTATAAATTACAGTTATTTAACTGAAGTTACTGTTGCAAATTTCGTTTGTTGATAAAGCATTGCTTTCTGATGGGAAAAATACTGTTCAAGCAAAGTAATGGCTTGACAAGTGTTATTCGGACTCTGCTTCGTTGGAAATAACTGTTAAGAGTTTGTATGGTGACTTTAAACGCCGTCGTATAGACACAACTGATGCTGAACGCTCAGGTCGCCCAAAATCGGCATTTGTCCTGGAAAACACCAAAAAGTCCACAAACTCGTTTTGACCGATCGTAAATTGAAATTGCGTGAGATAGCAGAAAAGTTGAACATATCAAAAGGCAGTGTATTCACTATTTTGCATGAATATTAATCAATGTGTGTTCAAAGTGGGTGCCGCGTTTGCTCACAGTCGATCAAAAACAACAACACGTCGACGATTCAGAGAGTTGTTTGTAACTGTTTCATCGCATCAAGGAGTTTTTGCATAAATATGTTACAATGGATAAAAGATTGATATACCACTCCACTCCGGAGTCAAATAGGCAGTCAGCTTAGTAGACAGAAGCAAGCGACCGCAAAGACGCAAACATCAGCAGGCAAGGTTTTGGCCTCTGTATTTTTAGGATGCGCAAGGTATTTTGTTTATCGATTAACTTGATAAAGGAAGAACCATCAATAGCGAATATTATATAGCATTATTGGTGCGTTTGAAGGAAGAAATTGGCAAAAAACGGCCATGAATGAAGAAGAAAAAAGTGATATTTCACCAAGACAACGCACCATATCACAAGCCGATTAGGCACATCGAGGTGGTGTAATGGTTAGCAAGCTTGTCTGGCTAGAATCATTATAATTGAGTAGTGAGTTCGATCCTCACTTGGTTGTTCCTTACTTTCGGCCTTTTGCCACATCTAAGCTACGCTTAGAAAATCAACCATGTCACAAGTCGATCGCAACGATGGCAAAACTACACGAATTCCACTTCGAATTGCTTCCTCATCCACCCTATTCTGCAAATCCAGTCCCCAGCGACAACTGGCTGTTTGCAGACATCAAAAGAATGCTCCAGGGAAAGAGATTTGGTTCTAATGAAGAAGAGATATCGGAAAGGCGTATTTTGAGGCCAAAGACAAATCGTTCTATAAAAAAACATCGAATTTTTATAGAAGCGTTGGAATCAGGATATCACCCGAGAAGGAGACTATGTTGATTAATAAAGTAGGATTTTACCTTAAAGTTGTTGTTTTATAAGTCAGGCCTGGGATTTATTGAGTGATGTGTTAATTAGAATTCATTTGTTCTTAAGTCTCGTAAAATTAATTTATCTACCTTAGTCCATCGTGCGTTGAGGATTTGTTCTTGTACACTTGACCAAGAACTTGAGAACATTCATCACATTTTAAGTGACAATTGATATCCTATAAATGTCATAAAACGCGTAATCGAGCGTAAGATCGGTTGCTCTAAAGAACAGGTTGTTTTTATGACCTAGTTGTTGTACAATTGATTTGAAACTGCCATGGCTAGGTAGAAAAAAATCAAATGCTTGCTGACAGAGTGTCAGCTTGCATTACTTCAAGCTTTTAAACTGTCAAGTTAGGCGTTATTTTGGGGAACCAGGTCGAAGTTTCCCTCTTTTGTTAAAGATGGTCTTTCCTTATTTCAAAATAGTTCTATAGTGTACAAGGTTAAATATCAGTGTGACAGACTAATCAGAGACAGGAGACTCGAATTGGTCAACATATTCGTGCCAACATAAGAGTTCAAGGACGACTAAGTTTGAATGTCTCGACCATAGGACAACAGTCAGTCAGTTAAGTGCCATACGTGATACACGCTTGGGCGATCATCTCTCGAAAGAGACATGACTGACTAGGCAGAAGATTATCCTGCAGTAGGTTGCCATTGATTTCTGTGGTAGACTGGTTGCCGACCAGGGCTATAGAACACAATCTGTTCTGCCATTTAACTCATAGCTGGAGGGAAAAGAGATAGATTATATCATATTATTATATTAAGTATTATTAATGAGGGATCAGTTTATTACTTCATAACAATAGAAAACTGTTCCCTCACTTTATGTTCAGCAGAGGTTTTAATTATATTTCCAACTATTATATTCAGTCAGTCAGTTAAGTACTATACGAGATACATGCTTGGGCGATCATGTCTCGAAAGAGACATGATTGACTGGGAAGATTATCCCGCAGTAGGTTACCATTGCTTTCTGCGGTAGACTGGTTGCCAACTAAGGCTATAGAACCTAATCTGTCCTGTTATTTAACCCATAACTGGAAGGAATAGACAGGTTTAATACCTTTCCCAAGGGTATTTGTGCGTAAGTGAATGTAACAAATTCAACTGGAATTCGAACTCGGCTCCCCGATTTCTCGTTCCGAGCCGATATCCACTACATCACAACGCACATACTTGCTTGATAATCCGAACTTTGCTAAGGATTATGCAGATAGCTTTTTCACTGTTTTGTATAGAGTCCTCTCCGCACACTATCTATGTTTACTTGAAGCTATATATATCGAGCTACAGCAACCAAGCCTGTGCAAACGAAAAAAGAATTTCATACGCTCTCTTTGTTATTTGGAGGGGGTTTTTTTCTTGGAACATTTCTTAATCTTTTATTCATAATTTTTTTTTTTTTTCTAAGGAAATTAATACTGAGCATCAGGAAGAGACAGCTGAAGTTCCTGGGACACGCAATAAGGAAGGAGAGCTTGGAGAACCTGATACTGACTGGACAGATAGAAGGAAAGAGAGACAGAGGAAGGCAGCGGATAACATATTTGCAGGGCCTGATCAGGTGGATGACGGAACGGGGGTTACCAGGAGTAACAGGAGCAAACAGACTAAGAGCCACAATGGATAGGGAGACGTGGAGAACCATGATCGCCTACGTCCTGAAGGGACAAGGCACATAGAAGAAGAAGAATAAATTGCTTTAACCATGTTCAAACGCCGGTCCTCCTCTTTTACTATTTTTCTTGAGTCATCTAATTTTGCCAACGGTTTCCTTCTGATGAAGTTTTTGCAGGAAAGAATTCATATATATATATATATATATATATATATATATAATAATAATAATAATAATAATTATTATTATTATTAAACCGACTCTGCGTGTATTCTAATCTCAAAATTTTATAGAAGGGACTTTCTAAGACTATGAATGACCAGCAGAATCTAAATCCGTTATTGCCCTCGGCTATAAAGCTTTGGGCAAAGAGGGGGAAAAAAAGAAAACTGCGTGGGACCGACAATACATACGGTTCCTCCCAGTAAAAAGAAAAAAAAACCCTCTAACGGAACAAACAACCAGAAAAGAAAAGTGCTCGATACACACAACCGAAAAGTATTTAACTAGAAGGCAGTAACGCAGAGCAAACACACTAACAAAATAGCAAGATCGCCAAGACCGACCGCGGTTTTGCACAACGGCTCGTCAGCCGTTGTGCGAAACGGCTCGCGTTTCGCACAACGGCTCGTCAGCTGACGAGCCGTTGTGCGAAACCGCGGTCGGTCTTGGCGATCTTGCTATTTTGTTAGTATATATATATATATATATAATTATTATTATTAACAAGTTGTTGCAAATAATTAAATTAAACCAGTATACAGTTGTATTAAAGAATGTTCAATATATATATAATGTAGAGTTTTTAAATATTTTCATTTGGAAGTTAGTTGAATACGCAACCTTGGTTTCAACCTTTCGGTATCTTCAGGAGTTTTATATCAACTCATTCTCCAACCTCTTTTTTTTTTTTCAAACTTGTAACAAAGATTCCCATAAGTTTAAAATAACTGAAATTTCAAAATAAAGGGAGAGTTTTTCAAAAAATTTTAAACACTTTCATCTAGGTTTATATGATCCTAAAATATTTTTTCTGATATGTTTACATCCGGTCATTACTTTGGATCTTTCATTTAGTAACTTTTCTGCTGTGGGATCTCCACTTTTTCTATAATAATGGACTCGACTTGAGTATACATATACTCCTGGCATAGGGAGTACAGTGAGAATACAGTAAGACATCGTGACTGATCCGTAAGTTACCGAACAATACCGAAGTTTCACAGAGAATACCGCGTCAGTAGTCATAGTAGCTCTGAGCTCCACTCAGCCAGAATAGTATTACACAGCACCCGTCAGTTCGACGTGGACATACTAATTTCAGCACGGCTTCACTTCAAGACTTGTATATATATATTCCTTACTAATCGTATTCCTGGATTACTAACCTGAGCTCAGGTTTGTATCTTTACGCTTAATATAACTTATTTTTCTATTTCAATTATCTGTTTTGTTGTTCATTATTCTGTGCGGTTCCTCACCCGGAATCCACAACACTTTCTCATTCTAGAAATAATATTACGTCTAACTTTTCTTCTTGGCACAATCTACAGAAATCACCAAGATACCGAAAAGTTGAAAATCAACTAAATTCCAACTGAATATATATATATATATATATATATATATATATATATATATATATATTTATATATATTGTAATAGTTGTTACAATGGTTTAATTACAATATAACGCTCTACGTTGTATCGAGCACACTTTATAAAAGTAAATGCATGAACTGCAGGTAAAAAAAAACCTACGAGTTCCACAACTTTGTTACAAAATATATATATATATATAGTTTAGAACATGTACAAATTATAATTTACTACAAAAGTGTACATTTTGTTTCGACATCGAAAAAACAATGTCTCATCAGGTAGTTAATAATGATGGTACTAAACGTTATTTTTGAAAAAGAAGATTCAAAAATCTCACTTGCCCTTTATTTTTTGAAAATTGTACGAGGTAAAGAGAACAGAAAAGAAAGGGAAACAAAAAAGGAAATCAAAAAAAGGGGTTAAAAAAGGAAAGAGAGATACATAGGAAATAAAGAGAGTGATACAGAACATAAAAAGAACACAGAGAAAATATCCTCTTTACCTCTTCCAAAAATAAAGGGGACGTGAGATTTTTAATCTTTTTTTTTTTAAATAACGTTTAGTACCATCATTATTAACTACCTGATGAGACATTGTTTTTGATGTCGAAACAAAATGTACACTTTTGTAGTAAATTATAATTTGTACATGTTCTAAACTATAACTTATAATAAATGTTCTATATTGAACACTGTTTTAAATTAAAAATTTGAACATTATTAATACCTTCTTCGTTCTTTATTCACTTGTGTATATATATATATATATATATATATATATACTCGGATGTATAGGTGGTGTAAAAAAAATAGAGGCACTATATAAGAAAAGATCAAGTCAAATTTGTAGCTGATCTAAAAATTACCTATAATCTGGTTAACTTGGACAAGGAATGGCTTGTTAATTTTAACGCTTTCAAAACGAAACTGTTCTCTCTTAATCATCTGAGAGATTCTTTTTCTACTTCCTATCACTATAGCTGATGCTAACCCCTAGGAAAATGTTCCTGGTTATGCTATCTCGGGTTAACATTTCCCGATAAAAAGAAATGAAAAGATTATATTGAATAAATTGCTAGGTCTACTTCTAGGAAAGTTGGTTTTCTGTTTCCTGCTAGACAATTTTTTTTATTTCCAGAAACTATCTGACTTATTTATAATTCCACCATTCGTTCTTGCTTTGAACATTTCTAACACATCTGGACTGGTGATCCTGCTACATATTTAGCGATTCTTGATCAAATCCAAAGAAAAATTTGCAATTTTAATGGTTCTGACTTGATATTTCTATTTCAGTCCCTCGCTCAATGCCGTAATGTAGCTTCCTCGTACCTTTTCTATAAATACTTTCTTGGAAATTGTTCTGATGAACATTCTACTAGGATATCAAAACTTTATGAATTTGAGCGCATTACTAGATTGGATGTGCGTTGTGGTGCATTGGATATCGGCTCGGAACGAGAAATCGCGGAGCCGAGTTCGAATTCCAGCCGAATTCATTGCATTCACTTACGCGCAAATACCCTTGGGAAAGGTATTAATCCGTCTATTCCCTCCAGTTATGGGTTAAATAACAGGACAGATTGGGTTCTATAGCCTTGGTCGGCAACCAGTCTACCGCACTTGCAGAAAGCAATGGCAACCTACTGCGGGATAATCTTCTGCCCAGTCAGTCATGTCTCTTTCGAGACATGATCGCCCAAGCGTGTATCACGTATGGCACTTGACTGACTAGATTGGCGACAAGATTTGATTCTTTTACAGTTGAAATGTAGATGCAACTGTAAGTTCTATACTAACAGTTTCTTCAATCAGACTTCTCGTTTGTAGAGCTCTCTTCAGACTTCTTGCTTCACAGCCAAATTTGATCTTCCAAAATTTAAATGCAATGTCAATCGCTATCTTCTGTTTTTTTTTTCTCTATCCTTAACAGTTTTTTTTTTTTCTCATATTCTCTGACACACAGTGATTCTTTGCGTTTTATTGTCTTTATTGTCTTGCTTGGGATGAAATAATTAAAAAATGTTGATTTTAAAAGTTATATTAGAAAAGGCATTACTTTTTTATCGACAATTGTATATATATATATATGTATGTGTGTGTATGTGTGTGCGAGAGAGAGAAGAGAAGAGAGAGATAGGAAAGCGATAACTGTTTATATAAGTGAATACATTTATCTATATAATAAATGAATTTATATTTTTGGTTTACGTATAATCGCATGTTGTTGTCTCTGAATTTATGTTGAAAGCATATAATAATGGTAATGCTAGCGGTTTCTTTATAAGTAAACATTCATCATTCACTGAAAATACTGAACGAATATCCAGTGCTACTTTCGGTTGGAATTGATAAAATCTTTCTTTTAAAAATTGTTTACAGGAAAATCGGTTTCTCAAGTCCAGTAACTGTTATCGCTCTTTCCAGTATTGCCTTGCTTGGGGTGAAATGATTAAAAAAAAGTTGATTTTAAATGTTATATTAGAAAAAGCATTACATTTTGATCGACGCTGCTATATATATATATATATATATATATATATATAGAGAGAGAGAGAGAGAGAGAGAGAGAGAGAGAGATTTTGGTTCAAATAGGATTAGACAAGTACCCGTTTGTATTAAAAAGTGTTCGATACAATTATATTGTAAAACTTTTGAATATTTTCCATTTTTAGACGTGTTATTTTGCTACCCAGGTTTCTACCACGAGTGGTGTCTTCAGGCGATTTTTAATAAAAAACTATTAAAAATCGCCTGAAGACACCACTCGTGGTAGAAACCTTGATAGCGAAATAACTCGTTTAAAAATGGAAAATATACAGTGAGAGAGAGCAATGTTTTTATTATAAGTATTTATAATAAAAACATCTCTTGTGTTGCAGTAAGCTGTTTTTATCATAAACATTACACAAGAGCTATTTTTATTATAAGCACATATAATAAAATATTACCATAAATATTGCTCTACTAAGTATCGAACACTCTTCAAAGCAGTAAATACTACGAACAGTAGACTGTTAACCTATTTGTTCGTACTATTCCTAATATATATATATATATATATATATATATATATATATATATACGCTCTCACCCAGAATTGCCCCTAATATATTAGGTTGTACCAAAAGTTCGTAAACACTTGCAAAAAATTGAAATTTTACTCGCCAAGTAATCTAAGGTTGCCAGAAAACACTTGCAAAAAATTGAAATTTTACGCGCAAAAACAACAAAACTTATTGCTCAAAATAAAGACCATCACTTTCCAAGACATTCAGCCATCGATCTGCAAGCTTTCAGATCTGGTCCAAGTACCGTTCAGCCGGCTTGGAATCAAAGAATTCTTGACACGCTTCCTCGACTTCATCAAATGAGTCAAATCGGCGGCTCTTCAGAAAGTGTTGCATTGAGCGGAAAAGGCCGTAATCTGATGGAGCACAGTCAGGACTGTAGGCTGGATGTCGCAGAACCTCAACGCCGTCCAGCTCTTCAAACTTGTCTTTGGTCTTCCTGGCGGTGTGTGGCTTGGCTTTCTCCTGCTGCATCAAAGCGCGCTTTCGGCTGATCAGAGCCGGGAACTTTTCGTAGACCCATTCAAGTTGCTGACAGTCAAGTTCGGCACTGATGGCACGACCATTCGGAACCAACTCAAAATGCACGATTCCTTCAAAGTTCCACCAAACGCACAACATGACTTTCTTGCCGAATCGATCTTGTTTTGGAACCGACGGTGTCTCTTGCCCTTTCTGAAACCATCGCTTGTCTCGATTGTGCTGGACCAGATATACCCATTTCTCGTCGGATGTCACAATACGCTTCCAAAAACGCTCGTCCAATGGATTGCTGAGCAATTGACGGCAGATTCCAACTCGTCTGTTGGCTTATGCTTCGGTGAGTTCGTGCGGATCTGGGCGCGGCTTTTTGTGAACTAAATCAAATTGCTTCATATGTCGGTGAATTGTCGATTTGCCAACTCCAAGCTTATCAGCCAATTCTCGAGTGCTCGATGAAGGCGCAATATCCAACCCGGTTTGCAAGTCTCCGTCATCCAACTTTAACAGCCATCCCGAACGAGGCTTATCTTCAAGACTCATGTCGCCAAAATCGAAACACTTGTACCGCTTTGAGATCGCCGCAGATGCAATTGTTCCTTCACCTTCAGCAGCACAAATCTCTTCTGCAGCTTTTCTGGTTGAAAGACCTCGCTTCCAGCAGTAACGAATCAAAACTCGCAGCTCAATTTTATCAATTGCCATCTGGAATACAAAGATGAAGATTACTATAACAATATAAACGCAAAATTGCATAAAAATTCAATTTTTCGCAAGTGTTTACAAACTTATGGGACAACCTAATATTAATAGCCTCTTAGCCATATTTGAGAAGGTGGGCATTAATGAATCACAGGTAGAAACGAAAAACTTATTATCGCATTTTATAAAACTACTAGCAGTTTAGCCCGGTTTCACTCGGGTAATTTAAGGAATAATAAAAAGAACAAACATATGATGAATTTATATCCCAAATACTTACACAACGTCCACCATCGTCACTTTTATAGATATAGATAGCAGTTTAGCCCGGTTTCACTCGGGTAGTTTAAGGAATAATATGAATAAAAAACATATGATGAATTTGCATAGCAAATACTTACACAACGTCCACCCTCGTCACTTTTATAGATATAGATAACAATGTAGAATGTCTCTATTGGATTAGGGTGGGAGGGGAGTGACAACATATATAGATAACGATAATATAAAGTGGGGTGATCGATTCTATATTATAATCAATACATCAACTGATCCCTGACTTTGTCGGGTGATAATATATATTTTTTACCCCTAATTTTGGCTTTCTGAAAAATTTCAAGGTGTCGTTCTAAAATGTTGATCAAAATGCAGACGCTAAGTCGAATCTATCAAACAAACAAATACTTACACAACGTCCACCCTCGTCACTTTTATAGATATAGACAACAATGTAGAATGTCTCTATTAGATTAGGGTGGGAGGGGGAAGGCAATGTATATGGATATAAATAATATAAAGTGGGGTGATTGATTCTATATTATAATCAATACATAAACTGATCACTGACTTTGTCGGGTGATAATATATATTTTTCTACCCCTAAATTTGGTTTTCTGAAAAATGTTCAAGGTGTCGTTCTAAAATGTTGAACAAAATGCAGACGCCAAGTCGAATCTCGCAAAGAAACGAATAACTAACACAACGTCCACCCTCGTTACTTTTATAGAAAAAGATTATCAATATGGGTCTTTTGCAAACTTACAAGAAAACGTGTAGACAGATTAGACTAGAATGTTGGAATATTGTTCTAATCTTTCTGTGGATGCCATATATGGAATAATACAAGGATTTTGCTTACATTCAGTTGTTCTTCTAAAGAGTTGGACTTCTTCTTCTTCTATGTGCCCTGTCCTTTCAGGACGTAGGCGATCATGGATCTCCACGTCTCCCTATCCCTTGTGGCTCTTAGTATGTTTGCTCCTGTTGCCCCTGGCAACCCCCGTTCCGTCATCCACCTGATCAGACCCTGCAAATATGTTATCCGCTGCCTTCCTCTGTCTCTCCTTCCTTCTATCTGTCCAGTCAGTATCAGGTTCTCCAGGCTCTCCTTCCTCATTGCATGTCCCAGGAACTTCAGTTGTCTCTTCCTGATGCTCAGCATCAATTTCCTTTTTGTTGCCATTCTTTCTAACACTTCGTCGTTGCTTGTATGCTCAGTCCACGATATCCGTAGCATCCTTCTGTAGAACCACATTTCGGCCGCTTCCAGTTTTGTCCTCATTTTCGATGATATTGTCCAGCATTCACTGCCGTATTGAAGAACTGACATCACGTAGCAGTCTAGCACTCTTTTCTTCGTTTCTATTGAGATCTTCCTGTGTGTTAGTATTTTGCTCATCTTCTGGAACGCGTCCTTTGCCATGCCAATTCGCCTTCGGATCTCCGTGTCGCACTTTCCATCCCCTGTTAGAACACTTCCTAGGTACTTAAATTCTTGGACTTGTTTGATTCTGTTATCCCCCACCTGTATTTGGCATTTTGGGTTGTATCTTTTGCTGATGACCATGCACTCAGTTTTCTTAAAGTTTATTTGTAGTCCCTTCTTGTCACTCTCCACTGCTACTTTATTGGACTACCGAGGCTTAAACTAT